>VCRD01000946.1:27748-49080 GCA_006783055.1 Trinorchestia longiramus
AATATACGACTTTTATTATACAGGATGCTCACGACAAATGTATACATCGGTATCAACGATACCGATATCAAGGTTTCAAAATCAATCAACCGATGTGATAAATTTGGTAAACAGTCTAGGTTTATAGGAATTATAGGTTACTAGTGTACCTGACCGTCGAAAATGACGGTAGGGATTCTGTGATAATACTTTAGAGGTGCTCGCCAATGCACAACATTAAATGTCAGGAGGAAGCAAGCATCGCAGGCTTCAGTTCTTCTTGGCAGAAATATTGTTTCTCCATTCTAGGCAGCGAAATAATTCCTTTCTACAGAAAGTGAAACATCACGGATAATGCAGGTTAATGTTATGAAAAATTAACAGTCTCTTCCTACGATATTGATCCAATGGGTGACACTTCGATATTTATTAGCAAAAAATACGATGCAGTAAAAACTGGGAATTCTATTTCAATAAAAGAATACACCAGTGATGAGACTAAAAATTGACAAAATGTTCATTACTACTAAACATTGTGCAAACTATCAGTCATTAAAGGCCAGGCAAAACAATCACTTCGCCTAAAGCAGTTCTCTTTATTACAACATTTTTGGTGAAAACATTATCGATGTTCATCAACTTGATAGTCATTTCGTGTAACTAAAAGTTTCAAATTTTGCCTGGTCCTCGTTTTACTGAGAGCAACGTACAGTTGTCCGTGGCCAAAAACGGTTTCCTTCAAATACAATCCCACTCTATTAGAAGACTGTCCTTGCAACTTAATAGTGACGGTAAAAGCTAGAAAAACTGGAAGTTGGCATTGTTTAAACTTGAATGGAAAATTTGTGTCACTGGATATCAAATAAATTTTCGGTATAAAAGCCGAGTCGCCTTTATGACTGCTAGTAAGAATGGTAGCGTGGATGAAATGTTCGTAAAGTTTTTTGACAATCAATCTTGTGCCGTTAAGCAAGCCTTGCTTGGGCTTAAATTGCGAAGGAGCGTGATAATGGCACCCTTTTTCAAGGAAAGTGTATGCAGAGGTATTCCTGATGGGGTCTGCTGATGAAGAAACTCAGGTTGGAAGTCAACCCTTACTCCATCATCATCATCATCCTCATCCTCAACGCTATCGACACTTTTGTATTTCTTTTCATTTCCTTCAATTATCCGGAGAACATCATTATCTAGCTGAAGAGCATCCTTGATCTCTGGAGTTAACACGATTCTAGTAGAGACCTCTACTTGCCACTCAGTTTGCTGCTCCAGAGAATTGCAGTAGACTGCTGTAATTACAATTCCTTCCGCTAGCAAATCGTTGGAAATCATTACAGAATTCTCAGAGAGGCCTTCATTATGTTCAGTGCAACCTTCACTAATGATTAGAAACCATTGGTTGAAGTCATCTTGCCCTTCAATTCTCATATAGTATGATATAGTTTCACAACCTGGACATGCCGCCAGAGAGAAGATTTGGCACATGCCTCAACGAAGGCAACGTTTGATCCTCGCGTAATAACGTTGCTGCCTGGCGGAAATCGCGGCCAAGAAGCAAAGTCTTCTCACCAAAGAGATAGGGACTGCCCATGATTTCTCTGAGGTCATCAATTATGCGTAATGTATTGCTTGAGAGCATGGAGGCTTCGTCAATTCTAGTCAATAATTATCAGCTTAGCATTATACAAGTGATTTGAATCCTCAGAAGGTATCTGCGTCCTTGAAGTGGAGGTTTCGACGATGGGAACTGGCAGTTTGAAGCCCCTGTGGACCGTCCTAGCTCCCTTGAGTAGTATCGAAATTTGCACTTTCGATAGGATTACTGTAGTTTCCGAACTACTGTACTTCTACAGAGAACTAGGAATGAGTAGCGCGTACTCCAAATTTTAACTGGTTTATCCAGAATTTCAAATAAATAACTTAAAATTAGACTGTTGTCTAACGCTAATTAAAATTACTTAAATACGAGTGAATTCGTCTAATAATGAGTGTCTGAAAAGACTCTCAACTCAGAATTCCTCTGTAAACTAAAATTTCCTCTTCCTTTCAAAACGTAAAAACTACTACTATTCTTTACTATCCATGTGGAGAACGCTTCTTCAACTATTTTCAGTCTAACTTTAATTTCTAACACGCCAAGCAGTTTTCGATGGAAACACTGAAAGAGCACGTATCTTTTAGGTTTGTATCAAACAATCGAAAGTTATCTGAAACATTACTAGACTGAAATTCCTCTGGCTAGGTCCATTACTAACAGAGTAATTAATTCGTCAATTTCCAACAGTACAAACAAATTGGGTGGTTGCTACCGGCTTTGCGACAGCGACGGGCGAACTCTTTCCAGTGAATAAGTCCTCGCTGTCAGTAGTAGGTTACTCGCCTGTAATTAGGTCCCTGACTTACATTTGGTATTAATATTAACAGTTACCCGGTATTCTGTAGAGCTTCATAAGAATCTTTTATTTAGCAGCAGGAAGAAGTGGGAGGCGACGGGTCGTGCGTCGGCAATCTTGGAGCACGAGTCATCGGCGCCTTTCCCGCTGGAGCTCAGCGTACGCTACCTAAGATTCAGATGAGCGCGGTTCGAGTGGTGAAAGACTGACATTCCGGCTCTGGACCCCAGGGATCGACGGACTCGAGCGTGGGGGTGCTGAAACTAGCCGTTCTCTCCAGCTTTCTATTAATGTTCTGGCTCTTGCAGACATCAGTTTAAATGTCACCTTAATTGCTTGAAAAGACGCCAGTTTTATTGGAGGGACGGCTTAAAACCCTTGACCATTTTTTTGTTGACGGTCAAGCCGTCAAATTTAGATTATAAAAATCTCTTAAATATAAAAATATTTAATTGCTCTATAATTTGAAGTAAATAAATTAGCTTAAAAAACCTTGACTTTTATTGATGAAGTGTCGTGACCATTTGTGGCGTGGAAATTCGCGACAGTAGGTCTGTAGCAATGTCTGTCATGGTGAACGGAAGAACAAATATATTCACCGACATGAGATACATCATCAACGCATTGTATACGTAGATTTTTGTTGTGCTTCCTGGACCGTCTAAGAAAAATAAACGCTCTGCAATTGTAACGTCGGTGACGGTAAATAATATCATCTTAAAAGCCTCTCGTTGGTGGAAATTTAAAGATTTAGTGATCACTTGTACTACTCCAGGCTCAGGGACGGGAATAGGATCTTTGTTCTTTCTGTACTGCCAGAGGAGCTGATAAGCCGAAATCTGCACATCTCAAGCTATGAACTCGCAGTGTCTTCTCTATGTCAGTTAAGAGTGAGGCTTAGGCTCTCCTGTCTTGAGTTACCAGCAAGGAAGTCTTTAATCATGTCATCCTTGAATTCATCGAAGAGTGCAGCAGGTTCGTGGGGATAACTGAAGACACAAATAAATGTGAATGTTTGTCGTAGCTGATGAGGCATTTGCACAAGATCTGGCTTCAGTTAAACATCTTCTCCATTTGTGATCATCCATCATCAAATGTCTTGCTTTCACAGCTTCTTGAAATGTCGCAAAGGTGACACCATCAACAGTTCGCAGTTGTTCAAAACTCTGAGCACCTCTTACATGCACAAGTAGTAATTTGAGATGAAATCTCTCACTATCGCTTGGGAGGACGGAGTATAGAGAGAGTAGCACCTTACTCTGTCTTTGAATTCTTGGTGTCCACTTTGTGATTGATTTGTTGAACCCTTAGTGGAGTGGGATTTTGATCTAAAACAAATGTATTGCATTTCTATTTTATATTTAACTTAAAACTACCAGTCAAAGGAGTGTCATTCGCAGCTGCGGCCTCTAATGCTTCTTGTTCGTTGCCTCCTTGGAAATAGATATGGTAAACCTTCGCGTTCTTGGTAAGTTTTTTGAAAAATATAAAGCTCTCCTCTTGAGCTTAGCATTCATGGCTCGAACATTGGCAGTATCACTGGTACTTTGCTGAGATCTTTGCCATCTTTTCCTCTCGTGTGCTAGTCTACATTTCCTTCCTTCTAGTGTTTCGTCCATTATTCTAATGAATTTTCAGATTCAATTTGTATCCAAAAAACATACAATAACACGGTTAGAAGTAAAAACATGCAGCCACTAATTAGATGAAAACTGTAGCAACGCTGCCTTTTTATAAGAATGTTTCCCCCATCTTGTAATGAAACTAAAAATTGTAATGATGTAATGGGCTGCATATCGCGCCTATCTAGAGTGACCCAAACATGGGCCTTTACTCCGCGCGAAGTTTCAACTGCTACGAAGAAACTCAGCTGAAAAAATATGTGAACTGGCTTATGCACGACAAAATCAAAAACTCTAATGTAGAATTTCGGCTTCCAAGCTTTAAATTCCAGAAACTATATTTGGCATCGCAATCAATGGATCAAATTACATGGTATCTCATCTTGTTATTCAGTAAACGAATTTTCTCGCATCTAAATCCTTAAGAGCGTAACAGAGTGACGGGCCAAACAAGCAAGCAAAAAACAGTGTATTATTATACCAGACACTTTCCGTGGAAATTCCACAATTTAGATTTGACTAATTTCAAAATATTATAAAGATAAATGTGTTAAAGATTCACCACGAATTATTGTGTTGTAAATGAATACTTTTCATGAATGTATATAGAACTTCTATTCTGTATCTTATTTACCGATAGCATGGCCCAGATAGTAACTTCTGAAATTCCTTGATTTCACAGTGAAAAAATTAAGGATCTATGAAATAAATACATTTTTCAGTTTTCCCCGTGGTACTGTCAGAATCTGAATATTTTTCATGCATATATACAGAACTTTCATTCTGTATCTTATCTACCGATAACATGGCCGTATAAGAGAAGAAAACTAATAACAGAAAAAAATAAGTATTTTATAGTGGTTGGATGCATTTGGCATCCACAATACAATGCTCATACTACATGCATACCTGTTCTGATTTCCGTTCAATAATTTTTCTTCAGTAATAGATAGGAAATAATGGGACGGACACACAGATACAGAGATAGAGAGAAAGACATTGAGAGATGAAGATACACTGTCTATTATATACATAGATAGTGGGATGTTCTGGCCAGCGTAAGCTGATGATTGCTTTCATTACTAGTAGACCCACGTGTGAAAATTCATGTGTTTTTACTTAATTTTTTTGTTTGATTTGCCAGAGGATGTGGGCTTTGCGAAGGAGTTTCTACATTAAAGGATGTGCTTTTAGTATCAACAATACAATGCTTACAATATATTTACAGTGTTCCCTCACTTCTCGCGGGTGTTATGTTTCAGGACCACCCATAATAAGTGAAAATTCGCGATATAGAGAAGCTATATTTATTTTAATATCGCTTAATAATAACGTCGAAATCACTTAAAATAAGCTTAAAATAAGCTCAAGAGGAAGCTCCACTCAAACGAAAGACAACAAGATGAGACAGTTATTGAGCTAATCGGTGAATGGGATAAAGAGCAGTATTCTGTCGTTTTCCATCAGTCAATCAATGGTGTGTTGTATACAATCTCACGTTGGCAAGAAGCATCTCAAGTGGCCGCTGCGCAAATCCTAATGTTCGTTTTTTGTGCATTCATCCGCAGAGTAAACACGCTATTTACTATAAATCGAAATTTTTGATTATTTATAATATTCTTTTAGTGTTAGAATTAATCTTTTAGATATACTATTATACATTTTGTGATTTTTTATTACAAAATTCATCAAATACATATGTCATGGTAGTTATGATATGTTCATAGGTTTGTATATTCCTGGCGATGCATGAAGTATATGTCTGAGGAGTGTGTATCACACGAGGAACTTGCAGTCATGATAATCTCAATCTGAAGGTGCCAAGTCTTGAGAGGTTAACCGAAAGGCAAACTCGAGGGAAGGGAAACAAACGAGTGCCTGCACTTGAGAAGGTTCAAAGTGTTTAGTTACGTTAGAGGTGTGAAACTATAGAGACCGCTACGTAGAACCCGCATCGCAAACAAAGTATCTGCACTTGAAAAAGTTGAGCTGTTATGTTTGTAGCTAAAAGAAATCAGCTGGAAGAAATTTATGGCTAAGCATCGTGTAACTCAAGAATCACGCAGTCACGAAACGCTCAAGGTAATTGAAGAGTGGGCGGGGGATATTGCACACGTTTCGAAACCTGATTCAGACCACTGGACAAATAAGAAAATTGGAAAATGAAATGAAAAGATCCGTGGGAGGAGTAAAGCTCATATAAAACCATGGGGAGGACAAATGCGGGGACTTAGACTTGGGAATTAGATCTCGACAGCAATGAAGGCTTATGCAGCCAGAGCGACATCGATAGCATAGTTGTACGTTCAAGGGTATGGATGAAATAAGTGAAATGAATAAAGGGGGAATTAAATTAATCATCACACCGACGGATAACAGCAAATTTTGCTCGTGCACTTAACCGTGTGTGATGGAGAAAGAATTAATTGTTGAACAGCAAGGAATGTAAGGGAAAATTTAGCGTTTTTGCTGCGCTATTATTGTGAGAATTAAACACTGAAACCCATCATCAACAGCGAGTTTCCAGTATGAGGGCAAGTTAATATTATTATTGTCTATGTGATCAAGGTTAGCGACAGGGTAAATTTCGTAAGTTGTCGTGAACGCCCATTGATTTAACTAAATTGTTCCGCATGTACATTTAATTATTCAACTATTAGGTATGCAATTGATCCATTAATGATGCACTGTTTAATAGGATATCATGTTGTGGTTTACATGCCAAAATGTGGTAAATAATTCACATTTCCCATCCCGTGATATTTAGAATAATATGCATTAAATCTTCTGTGTGTATCATTTACCCTCTCTGTTGTCATTGAAAACAAGTACTGAGAACACCTTTTACCATATCATATATTCAGAGGATTAGAGTCCCTCTAGTGCAATTACGTATGTTGTTGCATTTCATTAATTGTGTGAGTTAAAAGTATTAATTGAGATATAACGGTAGGACGGCATGCAGAAAAAACATGCATTGAAACTAAGATGGCATAAATTATGAGAGAGAAAAGAGCTCATCAATAATATATCATAATACAATTAAAAGTAGGAAGAGAAGTTTTTATTTTTTATATGCATTAAATTATTCACTAATAAATAAATTAGACAAGACGATAAACACCCCTTTCTCCAACGAACTGCAGAGTAGCGAGAGAACACTGTATACCACACCAAATTTTCGCCTATCTAAATCCTCAAGAGCACGACAGAGAGACAGACCAAGCAAGTAAGAAACAAACTTTGTATTATTATTTGCATAGTGGGACTAGAAGTACACGTAGTTTATCTACCGTAAAATTACTCAATACTGTGAAAACTTCGTAAGACGATTACTTTTTATAATATCTTCTCTCTTCATTTAAACTTTGTAATTTGCAACTGCGTTGACTCATCCATTCTGCTACTGCATATGAACAACTTCTCATAACAAAAATTTATAAATAAGGAGAATTACAACGGAATGATGCTTCTGACTATTTTGAATGCATTGTTTCGTACGCAAGATCAGGATTGAAAATGTCTCTATTCCCTCAGAAATATTTGATCTTTGCACTTTTCGAATTCGTATACAGAGTCAGCGAAAAAAATGAGCACACACTTCAGGAAAATCCCACGTTTGCTTCACACGTTCGCTACAGAAGAACTGAGTGTAAATGCTACATTCTACGATTATTTAATCCAATTAATAGAGACGATCAGTATCTAAGAATCCTGTGTTGTGAGTGGTTCAACACATGATAGGTGACAATTAACACAACACGAGACTTTCACAAATGAAGGACACTTAAAAATGTCATCTCTAGCAGAAACAGAGTACATTGGATGCCTATACACAGGAAATGAAGAACGCAAGTACTGCAATTCAATTGCACACTTTGATCAAAATTGCCACGGAAGTGGTTTACCGTACACGTAAATGTCTGGAAGTTAATGTCCAATACTCTGAAGATCTCTTGTATTTGGTCGGAAAGAAATTCATGTGGTTTTCCATTCGATTACTTTGCAGCCTTCTGAGAGTTATACAATCTGTTTTTTTAATTAAATTGGTATCTTAATGTCTCAAACAGGCTATCAGGATTAATAATTAGTAATATTAAACCAATTTAATCTGGCTCAAGCCTCAAGAAATGAATATTATTGAGATGCATCTGAGACACTCTCTATGAATACCTGTTGCAGAAGCTGTAAGAAATATCGAACTGTCTATAGGAAGGATGTTTTAAATAATCAAAAACGCCAACGATAGTTTGCAAAGTTCTAATCAAGAGATTTTAACCTCAAGGATCGCCTCTGTTCATGAAAATCAGAATCAATTGATCAAGAACCCTTTTGAAAATGCTGTTAATGTCAATCCATCATTCACCAGCAGAAAATTAGCTCAAAAATTAAATACAAATCGTGCCACCATAATTTTATGCCTTCATGATCTAGGAAAAATTTAAAAACTTCGACAATGAGCTCCCTACGATTTGAATGATGATCAAAGAAAACAATGATTGTCTATCTGCATATCTTTGATTTCAAGGAACCATCGAGTATTTTTGCAAAGAATTGTCATCGAAGACGAAAAATAGGCTCTTTACTACATTACTCAACGTAAAAGACAATCGTTAGATCAAAATCAATGTTCAAAGCCGATTTCAGAACAGGGACTACACCCAAGGAAGATCATACTCTGTTTATGGTAGGTCATGAGAGGATTGATTCGTTATGAATTATTAGACCCCAACCAAACAATCACAACTGAAAATATTGCTCACAACTTGATGATCTAAGAATTGCTCTATGATAAAAACACCAGCGTTAGTCAATAGAGAAGGTGCTGTGCTTCAGCATTACAATGCAAGACCTCCTGGACAAACAATAACTCAGGAAAAACGTATAAGCTTTATGAGAGAAGTTTTACTTCATCCATCTTATTCACCTGATATTGCTCCTTCAGATTACCATCTTTTCAGGTTTCTACAGTATCACTCAAGCAATAAAATTAATGAAATTGTGAACAACTAAAAAATTACTTTAATCTGTTTTTCTCTTCAAAATCTAAATTTCTCTGAACAAAGCATCAAAAAGCTAGTTGACCGTAAGAGAGAAGTCATAGGAAATAAGGTAAATTATAACAAAGAAAAAACAGAGCATTGTGTGAATATTTGAGACAAAATAAATCTGTTAGGAAAAATTGACATGGCTTTCTTTCCAGCCTAATGATTGTACAGACCAAATGTAATACTGTAACATCTGAATAAATTTCGTATTCAAATACCTGAACATGTTTCTATTTTTGGCTGACCCAATACAAATTCAGGGAACAGAAGTATAGGGAGTCCTCGGTTTACGAATGAGTTCCATTCATACTGATGTTCGTAAGCTGGTTTGGTACGAAGTCGTAACTTAGCCCTATACGTCACGCAAATATGCACTTACATGCGTAAATTATACAAACTATTGATAAGAACATATATATATGTACATATATATATATATACATATGTATATATATAAAATATAAACAAAATATAAATAAATTTAAGTTCAAATACGGGACAAAATTACGGAGTGCAAAGATAACAACGAAAGCTACAATCCAATATGGCGTACTGAGTGAGCATCTTTCTCGTTGATGCCCCGCGTTAACATGTATTCAGCCACACGAGCAAAACAACTAGTACTACGCTGGATTCGCGAGCTATGAACGGACCACCGTGAAGCTGAACATGAATTAATAGGATTTATGGATGCTCGTTAGTAAGTTGCTGTAAGTCGAAATGCCGTAAACCAGAGACTTCCTGTATATTTGAAAGCCCCAAATCGGCCAATGAGTTTTACGTGTTGTTTGAAATTATTTTTTTGTGGATCATAGTGACATGGCTAGCTTGATAAAGTTAGGCCATTGTAAACTGGTTAACTTGCTAAATTTGGGCCGTTGTAAACTGATTAACTTGATGAACTTGGACTAATATAAAATGGTTAGCTTTATAAAGTGGGACCGTTAAAAAATGTTGAACTCTATAAAGTTCTCATACGTGCTGGCGTGGACTGCTGGCAGCGAGGAGATGCAAACTATCCTGTGCACTCTGACCACAGTGTGTGACTCCTGCTTAGTTATTGCACCACTATTGTCCGATAGCTACCCCTTTCTGTTACCTGAAAATTCTCAACACATTTCCTGCAACATGACTCACCGGTAGGCTCCTTATGTTAGGTTCTGTCAATATTTTTAGAGGCTTCTAGTGACTATATGTACAAAGTAAAGCTTTGCACTGGCTAAGCAATCGCAAGAAACGTGTTAATACTTCAAAAAACGACCTACCTTTCCGTTGATAATTAGCAACGGAATGTCACTGATGTAGAGTACATGAAACTTGAAAGATACACTACATCATACATCATGTAGGTATCTTTGGACTACTAAAATTTTTCAGAATATTATAAATAATACTTTTCTGAACTAAAATCCTTTCTAATTAAAAGTTACTTGTTCAATATCTCGTTTCACTTTGAACGTGGCTAAAAGACTCAGTTACATAGTTAAAAAACATGCAAGTGTTTCACTTGGCCTAAACCGAACATGTTATTGCAAGCAATTTATAAGCAGACCAAGAAGCAGCTGAAATAATATGAAATAAGGAGGACTAACACATCAGCATAACATCAACGTGAGTCAACTCACAGGGCTGAGACTGAAGCAGAGCTGAAGTTGCGGCACAGCTCGAGGATGAGTAGCAAACGTCTGGAGACCAGAGCAATTGTCTTCAAAGTGGCGTTTTCACGGAACAAAACCACGGAGGATCAAAAGTATAGAGCAGGAAAGTTATATTCATCCTCCCCTCAAGATAAATTGAACAATACTTGGAACTGTGGTAGCAACATCAGACTACTCAACTTACTCGTACAGGTATGAATTACGCACACAATGACGGGAGGATAGTTCTATAGTTAGATAGTGTCTCACTCCATAGAGCACCTTTGTATAATCTTCATAAAATTCGAACACGTGTATGAGAGAAATAATAGCACTAAATTTACCATCAGCTGAACTTAAACAATCAATATGTTCATTGAACCCATCGTTTGATTTTTCAATTTTCTTAGTATCCATGCTCCAAAAAACTTCATATTTTCTTTCGAATTTCGTTGATATGTTACAAACCGTTTTAAAGTTGTTGCAATACCAGGATAACTATATCCTTCAATTTCTTCATCTTCGATTCTACAAGAAACTCTATCAAATATATGCATCAAACCATTATTGATCATTCCTATTTTTTCATCTTTAAAATTGTGATCACCTCCTGCCTCTTTATTTAAAGTTCCTTCTAAGTAGATAGAACTTCTAAAAGGTAGTAGAAGCTGATCTTGATTCTGAATGATGATCTTGATATCATTATGTTCACGATTCAAATCAGTTCCGATTTGTGGTTCATAGTCATGAGTTTCAATTTTTTTAATTGATTCATCAATTTTAAAAGTTTCATTCCACTGTACGCTATCCATTTTTAACGTATAATTTCTCAAGATATTATCAATTTCTTGATCTTAAGTGTAATCGAACTGTAATTTCCTCACCTCTAGTATTTAGAGTATTTCTATTTTGATCTGTAAGTCATACTCTAATATCGTAAAGTAAGGGCTGGTAGACCGGTAAATAAATCGGTTTGTTAGGATTTTCAACAATTTTATATCCCGGTGGAACGTTAGGGAGAAATGTGAACAGAATATTGTGTAAAGAGCTATAGAGGTACGATCCATTAAGTATACTACAATGGACAAGTATTGTATTGATGGACATTATATATATTATATTTGTACTTTCATGTTCTCCAATGCCTTCTAAAGGGACATCTCCAAATCCTAACGAAGTTTTTAATGTGTTGGATTTATTAAAATTTATTTCAATATCAGTTGAGTTCAGAACAATGACACATTTCGGAGTATTTGTATTCGCTTTGATTTCAATGAACAAAAATATTGATACTTTCTATTTCATAGCTACCGATTGGAATGGTAAAGACATTTTCTACACCATTTAATTCATAATAAAATATATTTTACTTTCATCGATGTTGGGGATAGAATGATATATATCTGACCCAACTAATGCAATTTTACGAAATTTGTTTTTATCTAACTTTATAGGACGAGTAAAATTTCTTATAAAGTTACTCCTTCTACTCGTAATAACTATACTTTGTGATTTCATGTTTTTAAGACAAAATTATTGAACTTCTTTACATCATTTTCGTTTAATAACTCACGTTTGAGAAGCTGATATGTAAAAACTTGTAAGTCATTAAAGACTACTGTGTTCCCACCGGTAAAAGAATCAAACAACATCTGATGTCTTTTTACGATATCATTAATGTTAGAAGGCAACACAACGATTCCAGATCCATGCACATCAGAATCTGAGCTATCTTCGAAATACCGTACAGTATCATACGTGAAACGTCTTATTGATGGACCAGGTGAAGGCATGGGTGTAGGAGTAGGTCTATAAGTTGGTTTTGAAGTAGGATTAAAACTTTAAGTTGTTGCTGGAGCTGGTGCAGGACTTGATCCACAACTTGGTTCACTACTTGATACTGGACTTGCTGATCTAGAACTCAATCTCAGCGCTGGACTTGCTGATCTAGAACTGAATCCCAGTGCTGGATTTGCTGATCTAGAACTGAATCCCAGTGTTGGACTTGCTGATCTAGAACTCAATCCCAGTGCTGGACTTGCTGATCTAGAACTCAATCCCAGTGCTGGACTTGCTGATCTAGAACTCAATCCCAGTGCTGGACTTGCTGATCTTGAACTCAATTCCAGTGCTGGACTTTCAGCTCGTATCTTTTCTACTGCATATCGAATTTTATCTCATTCTCTTTTTTATATACGGGTCTAATAAAATTTTCATACTTTACCCCTTTGTTTGCCTTTATTGTCCCATCCGCTTTGAGATGAGCTTTAGTTAGATGCAACATATCAAAATACGTTGTTTTATAATTTTCATCAAAATTTTCAGTTTTTTGCTTTATCAATAGTTCTCATAATCCAACTGTTCTTTCAAACAAATCATTACCAATTTTTAGGTGTTCGAAGGAAAGCTTCAACTTTTTCATTATCAAGCATAGCGTGTTTTCCATCAAATTTGAGACCATATGCTCTGCTATATTCCAAGCATAACTTAAAACCATATCCAGGTTTCCAAGCATAACTTAAAAAGGATTTAGCAATGGGACCAACCAAAAATGTAGATTCAGGAAAAGTCAATGCAGTCAACCCTCGATAAGACGGACCTCGGTAATCCGGATATCGGATAAGACGGACGTCGTCCGGATATCCTTAAAAGGGCAGGCGAAGGAGAAGTGTCTGAAGATGATGTAAGGACGTGGTTAGATGACACGGAAGGTGATCCTGGCTTCCAGGTGGCTTCCTAGTAGTCCGTCTTATCGAGGGTTGACTGTGCCAATGTTTCTACAGGTTTATATTCAATAGATTTAATTGTCTCATGCGGTATATCTTTCAATCCGAGTCTTGTTTGCTTAGTTTCGTCAGCAATTTTCGACTGAGGTTCAAGAAGTGGCTTGTAAACTCTTTTAACATCACGATATTAATTTTGTTCTATAATCTTCTCTTTTGTAATTTTTAGAACGCTTTCTTAAGGTTTAATAAATCTTTTTGAGTTTTGATGTTAATCAACGCAATTTTTTAGAGATAAAAACTCAACTAACGTGAACTTAATGAGAGTTTATTTTTTTTAAATGTGAGTTCATTATGTACTTAATGTTAGTTCCGTTTTTGATATCCATGAAGGATCATCATATCCTATCCACTTAAATAAGATTTTTCTTTTACTTTTCTTTAAAAAAATTCAATTTCATAAACATCACTGCTATATTTTGTGAGTTCTTGTTCATAAAAACTCCCTATTAATTCTTCATTATTCATTTCATTCAATCTATAAGTCACTGATTCTGTTGTTAATATTTTATAGATGTTGACTAGCTTTCTTGTGAAATTTGGTAAATATCTTTTTGAAAGTCTTTACGTTTTCTCCTTATCCTTACCCGATCTCCAACGTTGAATTTTGGTTCCTTCAGAATATCCTGTGTTTGTGGAAATAAATAATCGTAGACCCTTTTACTGTTTCGTTTCAATGATGCTTCGCGAGGGGTCATTTGTACGGAAATATGAAAACTTAAATTATTGTAACTAGAGTACCCATGCCCTCAAAAATGATGGCAAATACTGTTGGAAAGATGTTAAATAAAATTACATATAAGAACGCAATGCAATATATTTAGTTTTATGTATATTTACAAAGGACAAATGTTTCAATTGAGTATTTCTTTAATGACAACATTCCTAGTGAAAACAAATCATCTAACAAATTTCCTTGAACATCAGTTTATTTAATTGCTATTTTAATGATATTCCTATTTCTAAGGAAAGCAACCGCGAGCTTGTATTATTGTATTGTATATGCAATATTGTTATATGCAATACCCCGCCGAACTCGGTATCCACGATACGGACTCGAGTATATAAGGCTCTGGATGTCTCTAATTTTTTTGAAAGTGACTTATTATAGTACACTTGTACAGCAAAAATGAGTGTATTAATTTACCAGTGAACTGAAACCAAGACCGCCAGTGGTAATTTCTTCCTATCAATTGTTAAGAGCGTGACACGAAACATATAAATAAATAAATACATAAACAAACGACGGTCATTCTTAGTATTTGATTAGATTAGATAGTGAATTAGATCTTGTAGAATATTCACCCTGTTCTTAGTTTGGGTGTGTGTAAAATATTCCTACATTCTAGTTTTTAATGTTCAGTTGAAGTGTTAACAACTTGAGCTTTCGTTTCATTTTCTGTACTAAAACATTGAATTTCATGCTTCTTGAATAATTCTTGTGTAAGTTTGTTTATAAATTCTAATCCATTATCAGTTTGAATTCAGCGGGGATTCCTTCTTTGAAAAGCATTTAAGCGATGTCTTGATTTCCTCACCGGTCTTTTTCCGAATAGGAATAGCCGAAGCATATTTACTAAAGATATCAATTACAGTTTGAATATTGTTTTTTCCTTGATCTCTGTAATTTTGCATGTCAACTAAATCAGCTTGCCATTGATCATCAATCTTTGATAATTTTTACTTCTTCTAGTATTAAAACGGTGTCGTATTGGTTTATGAAGAGTAAATGTTTCTTGGGATTCTAGCCAATGCTTTACTTGATTTCGAGACAATTCACTCTTACGAACAAGTTCATTACTTCTAATATAGCCTATTCTAGGATTATAATATATTTCACTCAAGATTAATCACTCATCTCTGTGAGCGTACTTGGACGTTTTTTGGAAAGCCAAGGCCTACCCAGCTTTTCCCAGCGATTATAGCATTAACTAATTTAGCATCTTGTCTAACGTACTCAGGTTCATTAGGATCTACTGTAATTTCAGCAGCTCTTTTTGCTAAAGTATCATCCGCATAATTCTATCTTTAGTTTTAGGACATCAAGAATACAAATTATCATGTTCTTTAGATGCTTGAATCCTTGATAACCTTATTGAATTCATTGTTGAACCTTAGTATCAGGATCGCTAAATGAGTACGTATGTTTTTTATTAAACGATCCGTTTGGGACTTGTTCGGATTGAATATTAAAAAGTAATCTTAAATGCATCTCAGGTAAAGGAAATTTTCTAAGCATTGTATTTACAAGACCTTTGTCAGTTTTTTCACCATTAAGAAGCGATTTTAATTCATTCAAATAGTTTTGATTTTCAATAGATAACATATCCACGTAATTTAATGATGTGTTATAGATTATCATTTTTATAAGAATATTTTACAAATTTAATTTTCAACGATTTAATGCTAATGTATTAATACCATCTGGTAATATTTGCCGCTTGTCATCACTACAGTTCAATGCAATCATATTTTTTTGTAGTATATAATAGATGATTATCACTTTGAATATTATACATTCTTTTATAGATAGTCTCTTTATTTAATGCGTTTTTATATTCATCCATAGTGATGTCATTTTCCGTCACATTTTTCTTTACCCCCTTTGCTTTTTCATCGACATGATTTTTCGTTTTATAATAATATAGTTTTGCTCTAAAACCAATAAATTCTTGGAATGGTAATCCATCAGTTTCATCTTTCATTTTTCCACTATTTTGTTTGCATCTGAGTATAAAAAGTGTTCTTTCGGATAATTTGATGTATCACATGAATCTTTATTCCTTTCCATATCTTTATACAACGAATTTGTATCAGTAAACAATAAAACTGTTTTATTTCTGTATTTTTTTAATATGATTATAATGGAAATCATGCATTAATATTTTACATATATCTAATATAAAAATTCCTACATAGATTGGTTCATTAAATTTAATCTTTGTTTTTGCATATGACAAGTAATTAAATTTTTTTAAAACACTTTGAAGCCTTTAAAATTTGGTTTATTGGCTAATCTGTTCAATTCCTTATTAGTTTTCACTAAATTCATTTCCACTCTATTTCTTATGTTTTCCAAGTTTTATCATATATTGAATTATTCATTACCTATAGAAATCTTTTTCAAATTAGATTTAGCTCGTTGTCGTATTTTCGTATTTATGTCAATGTAAGGCTTCATCCATGCACTTTCGTCAAATTCTAATATTCTGTGGATCTTTTCTAACTTTAGTCCTAAATTTAAATATTGTTTCAGAGCTCTATGATGTACAACATAATTTTCTTTCTTACTAAGATGAGGAATCGACTTATTGGCATCACCAATTTTAATATCTTCTGGCGCTAATGGTAAATCATTATGAATATCATGCAATTCTTTAGGATAATTTAAATCAACTTCTAAAATATAACCTTTATCGTTTCTAAGCTTGCAGTTAGGATCTTTCCATTTGAAATTTCTTGTCGCATTTTCTGAGACATTGCCCATTCGTATAATTTGTTTGCATCAATATAAGTTATATAATTATTTCGTTTTTCTTTATTATATGTTTCAGGTATACATGGACTATTTGATTTTGCATATCGTTTTGATATAGTTGAAATTCCTCCTCTTATACTTTTTCCAATAAACGAACACATATCAGGATCTTTTAATAAATCTAATTCTATTTCTGTATGCTTCAGTAATGCATCGAACAATAATCCTGGGACTGTGAAATAATGATGCGCTGGGTCAAGTGAATAAATTTTCATAAACATTCCTCTAAGGTTTTCAGATACATCACGTAGTAATAACATATCTACTTTAAGAAATAAATTATAGTAGTCTTTATATGTTTTACAATTGAACTCTTTCCAAACGTTTAATGCATGTTGATATTCATCCTCTGTTATGTGTTTATTATTAAGTCTACTGTAAAATTCCCTTCTGGATGGTAAACTTTCACAATTCATTTTCTCATAAGTATTAACATATTCATAAGGATAAATCCCTTTTTTGTTAATTAACTCGAATTGTTCTCTATTTAGAAAGTGTTTCGGTAACTCCTTGTAATCCGTTAAATTTATCGATAATTTACCTAAAGATGATGGTATAAATCTAAAAGTATCTAAGAATCGCAAGTCTCTCGTTATATCTTTGTATCTTCCAATTTTTTTGCACATGTATGAATTATATTTTTATGATATGGGTAAAACTGAAATATTCTTGATCAGTTATTGAAATAGCATTTAATTTTCCAGGACTATCTCCTAAATCTTTTATGAACAAGTGAGCTTCGTACTTCGATGAGTTATGCAAAAATATTGGGATGTAATTGGGATTCTTTATCTTAAAGTTGCACTTTAGATGAGCAGCTCTTCGGAATGTACCAGTAAGGCGGTTATGATCTCTACATTTATAAATTTTTTTAGTAAATTCTTTTTTACATACATAACGCCTTGCATTTTGATATTCTCGAAATCAAATCTTGTGGTAGGTACATCTTTTATTTTGTTTTAATAATCCACAAATTCTCTTTGTTTCTTCTTCTAAATATTCTACAAACATCTTAGCCGCATCTTCTCCGTTATAAATTTCTAATTTCGAATATTGATCTTGCTCATCTTTCGTGTAACAACAAAAGCTGTTCGGTAAATGCTTTTGTATATTCATAGAATAGCTTGAATTTGGATCTGGCCTACATGAAGATATTGCCTGCAAAGTCGATTCAAAATCAGCATAGATCGCAAGTAGATGTCTAATCATTTTCTGGTACTATTCAAATTTCAGTTTATCTTTACCAAACATATATTTTGTTGGAGTATGAAATAACATCATTTATATGATTATGTAATAAATCTTCTCATCTAAACGTCCACAAACAATATGAACAAACATGTTTTTCGTAATGATTACCTGCTTTAATGAAAGAACTTATAGATTTTATTAAGAAAAAATGACTTCTATTCTCATTTCTTATTAACAATATTGAAACAACATCTTTATTTTTATTTTTTTTATCCTATGTGGGCATAATTCATTATTATAATTGAAACTGTAAACGTTTATTGATTTATTATTGTATTTCTCGAATAAACTGATGTCTTATTTCTACAGGAAATTTTAAATCTGTAAAACCTAATTTTTCTGCTTCTACTTTCAATCAGTATTTTTTATATTGATGAGTTTATAATCTGTGTTTTGAAACTTTGCAGGTAATTCACTGCATCTAGAACTTTGAATCGGATTGTATTCAACCATCTTTATATTAAAATCTAGTAATTTATCAATAATCCAGCCTGATGAATTCCTTATATTCTTCAATGTTTTTGATTACTTCTTTGTACAAATTTTCAATATCCATAAACTTCTTCAATACACTAATCAATTTTCCAGAGTCAAATCATGCTTCACAGTATTTTTTTATTTTCAACTCTCACTTTATAAAACTGTACATTTGGATTTAATTGTACTTTCGTATTATCAAACTTTTGTTCTTTAATAACCGACTCTACTTCCGTTGTGAATTTTTCATGGAAACGCTAGGATCGATCACTGTAATTTCAGAGAATAGGTATTCTAAGCATTTATCATTTATAGCCGTTTTGAGCCCTTCAAATTTACTTTTTATGTGTATACTTATTAATCACTTCTTTTTTTCATATCTCACGATAATACTTAAATTTATCGAAATATGAATCAGATAATAATTTTCTGCTTAAGTTTTTTCTGTCTTTTAAAGTCTTCTCATGTCTTTTAAATTCCTTGATTGTGATATCGCAATAATTACAAAATACATTTAATGTTTCACTCATTGTTTTATCTTTTTTTAAAGTCATTTTATTATTTGAATAACTTAAAGTCATTATTTCATTAAAATGTTTCATAGAATTCTTATGCTTGAATGTACGTATTTATACTGTTACACAATGTACATACATTCAATGATTTTGTACCTACCATTTTTATTACAGTAAAGAATCAACTAATTTTAAAAAATTGGAAAAATATAAAACGACTTTTTCTTAACCGGTTGTGTGTTTGAACTCATCACGTCTTCGCAGGTGAAAAACGGTCAGTCCTTGTATGTATTTCACTTACTATCTAGCAGCCATATAGAACACGTAACATAGACAGCAATTACTAATTTTGCACACAGATACCCCCCATGCATTATTCAACAAGTGCCGTCCCCTTCAAATCTACACTTCTTAACAGGGTATACCTATGGCTACTTAGGATATCAGATTCCAGCTGGATAACCGGCACGACAAGACACTCCAGTCGTGACCTCCCTTGAAAAACTCGAAAGCATTCTTGTGGGGCTTGAAATAGGAGCTCCACTATCGGAACCAAGATCGCAGCAACCATTACGCCACAGGCCACCGGCACAAAATTATGGATTTTGGGCTATTTCCACTAACTTTTTATCACTCTGAGAATATTTTAGTCGAATTTATACAAATTATATCTTCTTATATTATTGTTCATGCAATGCTGATTTTTAATTTCGATCATACATGAAAGAATGATCTTGTGCAAGTACCATTACAAGAATTAATTTTAAAAATATTGTTGTTATTGTTAAGCAATGTTAGTTGTTAATTTCGATATTACATGAAAGAATTATCTCGTACGATCACTATCACACAAATAACATAACTAATTTATAAGGCATTCTAAAAAAAGCGTGAATCCCAAGTTAGGATTAGAACTCACACTGAGGTAGCAGTGGTGTAAAGATGCAAGTCATGCAAGGCCACCAGAATGTGGAGTGGATTTGCGTGCGGGTAATAACAGGTTTTTGAAGTTTGCATGTCTTATTGAGTAGAGTACGCCTGGAGATATGCACGTGATTCGTTTTCTTTATATTTGAGGGAAAACTGAATCAAAATAAATGTGCCAATGCTAAGCATGGGATTGTTGCGTATTGTTGAACATATCTATTGTAAAACTGAAACAGTTGTATAATGAAAGAGTGTGCGGGTAAAATTCGAATAGGATAAATTGTTCCCCCAAAAATAAAAGGAATTGAAGTAAAGCAATGCAATAATTCAGTAATTTTGAAGAGAATAATAGGAAATGGTATTTTAGAGTCACCACTTTAGGGGACGAGCCACTTTAGGGAACGAGTTATTTTTCTGTAGTGATTCTTTTGTGGGCGGCGTTCTTCGAGGGATGCGATACAGTCGACTTCGCTACTTACAGATTTATTCATGAACACCATCAAAATTAGAACAGCAATTGGGACCAAGATCGAAGACCAAAACTGAGAGCTTGTAATCAGTAAACCGAGACTGGAACTGAAACTGAACTGAACCTGAACCTGAAACTGAAACCTGCCCGGATAAGGACCCATAAGTAACTCGAAATAAATACAGAATTTAGTAAAAAGAATTAATATCACGAGACAATATTATAAGACAACTATGGAGTAAAACACTAAGGCATCGTACTTAATTAACTGGCAGTCAAAGAAATACAAACAACGAGATGCAGATATGTAGCTTCTACCCGGGGCCATGAAATTTAATAACCGTATCAAAATGGCTGGTCGATCTTTCAGTATGCTTTTCATAAAATACCCGAACGTAGAGACTTGTAAAACGAAATTATACAATGAATTTGATAGCTGATGCAAAAGTTATTATTCAAAGTGTTCTATATTTGGATTAATTATAAATCTTGGAGTAACGCAAATCAAAGCACAACTTCATGTCTAGACAAAGCTAAAATGATAAGTTTAGGGAATATATGGTAGGTAAGTGAAACGCATTACTTCCTAACACATGGTCAATGGAAAACTTACCCGTCAGAGAGACTGAAAGCGCGAATAAAATTACTGTTCACTGGGTAACGGTTGCGAAGGAACTGACGGGCACTTAGCCTATA
>VCRD01000946.1:49814-61428 GCA_006783055.1 Trinorchestia longiramus
TGAACTCTGAAACTTTGTGTCACGTAACGTTTATTTAGAAGTATTATATGCTTATCAAATTTGATGGAGTAAATAAAAACTGAATGAATTTGGATACGTTGACTTTTATTTCTTGAGGAAAACGGAAAAAATCGTCAGGGTTTCTCAGCTGATGATCCGCAGAAATTGGTTTTTTTTACGAAAAATCGATTTTTAAAAAAATCTGTAGCAAAAAATCTTGACCTGATTGAGCAAACCCAAGGTCATTTTCGGACTCAGAGCATCAAAATTAGTCTAATTCAACTAGAAAACCCTGGACGTTTTTCAAAAAATATTTTTTTGTTACCCAGTGTTATGACTGGGTGACTGGATGATCCATTTATAAGGTTTACTTCGTCAGAAGTTCCCTTTCTTAGTCTTGAAAGGTGATAATATTCTGCCCACGGGTTCAGGGCTCATGTGCCCACGAGTCGTCCTTCATTTCTGACATGTGTTTATCCCACTGACAGGATTGTGAAGTACACATCACTCCGTTTCCGTATTTCTGAGCGCTCTGGACAGCAATGACACTAAAATTTTAATATGTGTGTAACATATACATTTTGTCAGTTGAAGCAAAGAGAAGGCGCTAGAATTTGAATTATCAATAGGCTAAGTGGAAGAAAACTTCTTAAAATTAGTATTATCTCTTTTTGTTGTGGACAACTCGAATGTTTCAATGCCTGTGAACATTTACAGCTGCAAAAGTAAATCCTAGATGCCAATACTACACACACAAGTAAATCCCGAGAGTGAATATATGATTGTTATTTAGAAAGTTTACTTTCTTCTAATTAAAAGTTGCAAAAATATTAGGGTTTATATCTACTTACATTTATAAATGAAAGTTAGCAATTAATTGCTGAGGAATAATCTTTTTACGATACACAGTAGTCTTTTAGTAGAAGGTTGTAGGAGCGGAACACATTGTATCTTTTAACTACGTTTCTGATGTAAACAAAGTTAGGGTTGCATTTGCCCCTATTCGATTAATCTAATGAATAAATTTTTTTATTCCACTCATGCAGCTCCAGTTAATAAGTAGTTTTCAGCTTGATAACTTGTGGCCCAGTTTGCATGATACTTATATTATTATTAAATACAGAGTTTGAGCATGATGATTTTAATCAAATCTATCGATACATCGACTCTGATTTGTGATGTCTATGGTGTATTTGTAATTTACAACGTCGCGACTGACTCACATAACGTTTGAATTATTGTGGAGGTCTAGCATAATTCCCTCTATTATGGAAGCGATGCAAAGTTTATGGTATTAAAATATTAGTTGCTGACATTGCTGCATTAAGATCTTGTAATTTTAGTTCATGTTGCAATTTTAGGTCAGTTGGGTCGGCAATTTAGTTCTCCTGAGTGTTGTGCTGTTGTAAGTCAATTCTCCGAATAATTAACCCTTTCAGGACAGATGTAGATTATAGTCTTGATTAATTTTAAGTTTTATTTTTAGTGTATTGGGTTATTGATAGTTGCGTTTTGAAGATAAAACTCGGTCAGTCGCATAGAAGTAGCTGTTAGCTGCAATGTGGCACCCCGTGCCTCCTAACATGATTACTTATTCTTGCGTTCTCATTCTTACTTTTTCAAGCACATGATAATTCAGGAATGAAAGGGTTAACTACAAGGTGGGTACATGGGTGCATAAACTTACCGATTATTCAGACACCTAACTTGCACTCACAGCCGTAAACATGTACAGACACAAAAATTGGGATCTAAGGGTTACCTGTATTGAATTGCACCGTATCCTCCAGTAAAGATTATATAAGGTACGTACGGTGAAGTATGTCTTATTCTGTAATAAATTATTTTTTTAAAATTTGAACTTCATTCCCTTGGTTACAAGATTCCCTTGGACGCATGGATGCAAGCGCCGCTGTACGGGCTCAATATCAAAAATGCTCGTCATCGTTCGACCTGAACCCCTAAATTTCTTCGTCTATGAGCTCCTTAACAACAGACATTAAATTAATCCGCCTGCATTCCGGCACTGAGCGCAGCCATCAGTGCGAATATTCAGGCGATCACCCTGCAAAACAACTCACTCGCTACCTACAGTTTTACCCATGGAGTTCAAGAATGCCTGTGGCTAAATGGCGATCATCAGCACAATGTCCTCAGGAGCATCTTTTCATACATTGGCCGCACTTTTCAGGCTGAATTGTGGGAAATTCTTGAATTTTATCCATTTGCCTTTTAATCAATGTAATTAACTTAACTCACAAATTGTTGCCCCCCTATTATGTCCTGCTCTTTTATCGTTTTTATTATATAATTTATTGAGCAATACTCAGCATTTATGACACTTGCAGTGTTTGGACATGCACCTGAATCGTGTAGAATATTTACGATCATATTCATTTGCAGAACACAGATAATTTGGAAGAAAATATGCCCTGTATCCTGTCAGGGGTATAAGAAGCGTATAAGACACATTATAGTTTTCTCATTGTTTATACAATTCCTTCGTCACGTTGCTATCATTCATCGTGTATACTTATATAGAAAATTTTTAATCACAAAATCATGCGTTATGTTATGGATTTAAAAACAAAAAGCGCAGGAGCAAAGTTTGATTTATAAATTTATGGAATTTTTATTACAACTTTTCGAAAAGAAAAACTGTGCTACCCGAGCGTTATACGAGATTTTCTTTGAAAACATACTGTTTAATTTCCTTTATGTGGAATACATTAGAGAAACCTCGACCTGGCATGCAATTACTGCTACATCCACGAAGGCAGGAGGTTCACTTGCACTTCAATTGCGTTCATCTTAATCAACGCAATTATTGCTCATTAAATCAGTGGAATTGCTACATATGAAAGCAATTTCCCCAGCACATGAAAACGCTGAATCGAATAAGCCAAAACATGTCAAGATAAAGAGATTATTTGCTGTCCTAATTTGACGTGGGGAACTGTATTGTGTTAGCTCATCATTAATTTTTCCATACAGAGCAAGCTATGACTTTGGAATACATCAAAAATTCTCGATTGCTACTTATGCTTTTATTTTCATATAAATGTTTTTACCAACACACTAGATCCTATTGTTATTTTTCTTTGAGACATTTAACTATATTTTACAAATAAAATTGGAAGATCTGGTTCGCAGCACGAGTGAGAGTAAAGGAAGTAAAGAAGGTAGCAGATTACAAAACTAATTAATTGAACTTGTTGAACGTTGAACAAAAGAAACCACACATTTTCACTGTACATGAAAATTTATGTGAATCCCACCAATTACCAGCAAAATACGTAACGTTTGATTTTGAATAATACTAATTAAAATTAATCTATGAATTACTAATCAAAAGATACAAACAACATGCCCTCTTGATTCAAGAAAGTAAAAATGATATTTAACTGTCAAAACTATAAACAAACTATACGCTGCAAGCTCATCTACATCTGGTCTGCGAGCTGAGGTACAACTGGGCTTAGATAGCCTGTCTAATTAGTAAGACTACATCGAGTGGGGAGAATATATTGTCTGAGGGTTGATTGGGATTGCAAAGTGCTACGCAATTTCAGGTAGCTACAGTTTGTGCTGATTGCGAGGAATACTATTTTCAGGGAAACAATTATAGAAGACTCAGGAGTGCTAATTAAAAGTCAGATCGCGTAGATGGGTTTTGGGTAGCTGTACTTCCAAGCATCAACTTAGAAAAATACCCCAAGCTAAGAATACAAGGCAAGTTCGGTGCAAGTCTACTAACTTTACAAAACACCACGGGCAGAAAAAAAGTCTCCGTGATTTGAAAAATAAAACTTAACTTGCAAACTGAAGTATATAGCTTATATTGCATTGATAAATTTTGACCAAGTTAAAACTAAAATTCAGTAATGAGAAATTAACACGTTTGTTGCGATACGACCCACCGGTGGGTCACTTAGGTTAGGTTCTGTAATTTTTTCAGATCCTTCTAGTGACTATGCGTACAAAGTGAAGTTTTACACCAATCAGGCAATCGCAACAAACGTGTTAAAACACTAGGCCACGGTGATACGGTCATTATTCAGCACATAAGTTGCAGACATGTTGAGTCCATCATAGTTTTATTTCTCACGTGCTAACATTATCAAACATATCGATGAGAATATGTTAGAGAATATGTACTAACATCATCTAACACATATTGCCGTGAATTATATTGGCACACAAAGAAAAGCTTTGCGACATGAGTTTTAAATTTCTTGCAATAGAGATGGTCTTATATGTTGTGTCGCTTAATGGTTAGGAATGCAATAATGTAAATGCACTGGAACATCTCACCACGATTTGTTATTTAATATTGCTTGAAGTTCAATTGAGGATTTAACCTTAGTGCAAACTGCAGAACAATATGCAGATGCTGGGAAATTTTCCTTAGCAACGAGAATCAGAAAATTGAGTGTGAAAATTGACTTTCACAACCAAATGAAACTAGATGTACAAAAAGGGGAAACAAGTATTTGAACAGCTCCTGACATTTAGGTCATTATTTTTCGCAGTCTCTCAACCATGAAATATTTACAAACTGCAGTATTACCAGCAAAATACGTTACTGAGTAACAAAATATAATATTTATTTAATGTGGCAAATTCTTATACAATTTCGGAAAATACATCATGAATAAACTATTTCACCACTCCCCAAGCAAAAGAACTGAAAACACGCATAATTTCTGCGCACACTACTGATAGAAGCTCTTGCAACATTTCTAAGAGTCCAAACAATTTCCAGTGTTGAACAACGACTTCCCAATGTTATATCAATTCAAAATGTTGAACAACAACCTCCAATGTTGAACAACTTCCCACTGTTGAACAACAACTTCCAATGTTGAATAACAACTACCCAATGTTGAATAACAACTTCCTAATGTTGATTAACAACTACCAAAGTTGAACAACAACGTCCAATTTTGAATAAAAACTTGAATAATAACTTAATTGTTGAATAACAACTTCCCAATGTTGAATAACAATTTCTCAATGCTGAATAACAACTTCCTGTAGCGATAACGAAACAATGGCATACTTGTTATTTTTTCTTATGTACCAACTTTATTGGAAATATACGTTTTTCGTTTCGTTTCGTTTATTTATTTAAATATAGAAATACTTTGCCTACTATTATTTGTTCAATGATTGATTGACGATGAGTTTCTTTTTCTCTCATGAATACTTAAATCTTGGTTTCAAAGCATAGATTTTTCTGCATAATGCTTCTTTTCCATTTCTTCTAATTAATACTGGTAAATGACAATATTAATTAAATGCAAGAAAACCTGACACGATTGCCTTCAGAGGACCCCAAACCTCCACACAAATCAAATGATTAAAAGGTTTCCATTTTCTAATGACAGACAAAGGAAGGGATAATAAATACACAAGGAAAAATTAACATGTCTTATTTTAATGGTCCCGGAAATAACAACGGAAGCAATCTACTGTCTTCTGGCTGATGAGCCATAATTTCACACCCTATTAAAACACATTAATCGCATTTCTAACGATTGAATAGTTAGATACGACACTGAACAAACAAGACTCAATGAAACATTCACATTGAAATACAAGACTTTACCCGACCGTTGACTCATATTATCTTGAATAACATCACCTTAGCACTTGCTATGTACACTGGAGCTTCAACACTAGTGGCGAGGATATGACAATTTAACATTCGCAAATAACACTTTAACAATACCGCTGTTTTCTTCCCATTACGGTACCAATAATTTTAATCGCATTTCCCACGAGGAATTAGCCACTCCGATTCACAGTGTGACATTATTTCCAACAAATGATTACACAATTAACATTCCAGCAACGCACACGTTCAAGAACAAGTGTGAAATCTACTGTCGTTTATTGTCATTATGATCTTAATTTAATTCCCCTTGAGTCACCCTACATTTGCTGAGCCTATATCCTAGGCGTGACCCTAGGCGTCAAGTTACCCTACACAGCTGCCTCGATAGGCTTGCGCACACATAGCCTTGCAAGATCCTAGCTTCCAATCTCCCATCGCTTTATGTGCTCCCAACGTTTTATACGAGCTAACTATTTTTGTTTTTATTTCCTTCTTTCACTTCTTGTCACAAGGCTTCCTTTCCCAGCGATTGCACGGCTTGTTGTGTTTACGCTTGGCTTTGTTTATACAGGAGGTTGCAACGGCGCTCCACTTCATGTTGATATGTCGCGTCGACTATACATGATATATTCACCTGAAACCTATCCACGTACACTTATATATCATGTATCCTCACACTTCCCAATGTTGAATAAACACTTCAGAATGTTAAATAACAACTTCCTAATGTTGAATAACAACATCCAAATATTAAACAACAGCTTGCCAATATTGAATAATAATATCCCAATGCTATATAACGATTTCCCAATGCAATGTTGAATAACAACTTCCCAATGTTGAATAACAACATCCGAATATTAAATAACAACTTCCCAGCATTGAATAATAACATCCCAATGTTACATAACAACTTCCCAATGCAATGTTGAATAACAACTTCCCAATCTTAAATAGCCAATTCCCAAAGCAATGTTGAATAACAATTTCCCAATGTTGAACAACAACATCCTAACACCTCAGATCCACAACTCTTTTAAACCAAGGGCTGAAAGCCCTCACTTAGAATTAATGCCTTTCTGTAACATTCGAATACGTGACTATTCCCACATCGGTTTTGTCACTGCTTGTTCAGATGAGACACTCCCTTTTAGTTATAAATCTATTAGTAGGTAGTTGTGAATGTCTGTGGTTGCAAGGGTAGCAAACAAAACCAATTCAACGGGGGCATAAAATGATTTATAATTGAACTTAAACGAAAGCGAGACGCCTGTTTTATCTCAACACAAAAATCATGAAGATAATTTTATCACAAGCTATAAAAAATGTCTACGTTCACAAACTATACAAAAATATTCATAAGGTATTTTCAACCCTATCTCTCTGAACTAAATTTTTAATCTCAGTAAACTGACCATGGATTTATCCTCTCATAAAGGCGGCCTTATTGCGTATTTTGACATTTAGCTCCAAACTCGAGTAGCTTGTGTAAAACTCTGTATCCGATCACCTCTAAAAGTGTACGGGTTCTAGAGTTGAAAGGCTTGTCGAGAAAGTTTTAACCTTTCCGATAAAAACGGGAGCTAAAATCTAAATCGAAGACTTCAACGAGAGTTTCAAACTAGTAAGTCTAGAACAAATTCCTTTAGGAAGAAAATAAAAACTGACATTTCTAGGGAAAAAGTCGTCAGTCGCTAAAGAGAAATCTGACGGTATAAAGCAATAACCTTCAGCAGTGCTTTTAATTTGAAAGTTTATTGCATTAATCCTGAATATTTAATCCCAAAGCAGTTGATCCAAAATTGGAGCATTTTATGATTCAAGTACTACAAAATTATTTGCAAAATTTAAGAGTAAAAAATAATGTGTGCCTATGTATGTATACTGACAGCTTAGATAACACGCTTTCGTTTAGAGCTTAGACCCTAAGAGTTCTGTGTGCAAACTTGACAGAATCCACATGTAAAAACGATTTAATAATAGATACGTATCCGGAATGGCTAAAATACAAAGGTTTTTCATTAAATTATTCTTGCCCTCCTACACTAAAAAAACACGACCACTAAACTTTGACCCTCAGTTTCACTGCGCATCCTAGTCTGCCATTCAGCATAAGGAGAAGCGGCAATCCAGAAACAAAGCAGATGTGAGGTCTTTTGTTGGGAAGCTCGTAAATTCTCTGGTTTATTCAGCCCATACAGCAGCCCTTCTTCATTAAATTGTAGGGAGAAGAACATTTCATTATATGTGCGCTTAGAGGACGGTGCAATGACGCCCTTGCCAAAGAAAGTTCATTACATTCGCGTAACTTTGTTGTAAATTTTAGTCTGTTTCCGTACATTTCTCAAAATATTTTCATAGCGGTATTCTCTGCACAGATGCTGTCAACATACAAATTATCCATGCTCACTCTCGCGTAGTAAGTAGACATATAATTAGGATTTCTTTGCAAAGCTCGTTATTTTTGTTACATTTTTAATTGTAATACTTTTCCGTTTTCTGTTTTCTTCAGAGAAAAAGAATGTTTTCTTTATTCCTTCGTTTTTTGCTTTCACCCTACTCATATTTAAGCTCACAATCCACCAACAACCAGTTGGGCCTCTATCCATCATTCCAATCTATCTCCCTACCTGCTAGGCCAAATCCAATACCCACACAGTTGACCTACATCCATCCCCCACACAGCTGGCTACATCCATCACACACACAGCTGGCTACATCCATCGCACACACAGCTGGCTTCATCCATCACACACACAGCTGGCTACATCCATCGCACACACAGCTGGCTACATCCATCACCCACACAGCTGGCTACATCAACAAACCACACAGCTGACTACATCCATCACCGACACAGCTGGCTACATAAATCACCCACACAGCTGGCTACATCAACAAACCACACAGCTGGCTACATCCATCACCCACACAACTGGGTTTTGGTCTGTAACTCAAACAACAAAATCTCTGGCATCAAAAGTATCCTACAATCAGTTCCTCTCCCAACTTAATCTAGTAGCACCTTGCACAGGTGGGTGCACAGTCCACACCGGTGGGCGAACAGCCCCCACAGGTGGACGGATACTCGCCACAGGTGGACGGACAAACCCACAGAGGTGGATGGACAGTCGGATATCAGTCCACAATCAGGTAATCCTCCAGCCCTTTCAGAAGTGGGCCTTTAGTTTACACACCACGAGTCTCATTTCGTCGTCTTAGTAACAGAGCATTTATTACCCAGACTCAGGTGCGTCCAGCATCAACGTAGCTACAGCATCTACACAACCCGTCTGCTCTATATAGGTGGGCCTGCATACCTGGCCCAGCTGGGCTCGTATCCCCCGGTATAGCTAGACTCGTAACCCCAGCCCAGCTGGGTTCGTATCCCCAGCCCAGCTGGGCTCGTATCCCCAGCCCAGCTAGTTGGGCCGGGAATACTCTGGCCTAGTTGGGCTCGTATCCCTGGCCCAGCTGGGCTCGTATCCCTGGCCCAGCTGGGCTCGTATCCCCGGCCCAGTTGGGTCTCCGTGTCTAGAACTGGAAGGCCATAGACCAGGAAAGGAGCCTGATGGCAGAAATCGGATCGCTCATTAAATTTGTTTTGTGCAGAAGAGGCTCTCCTGGGACTTACACCCTCAGAAGCTTGGATGAGCATCTAATTAATTATAAATAGCGTCACAGCAAAGCATTAATATTAAATGACACCGAGAATAGCACTAACAACACGGCACAGTTGTGTAGAAGGCCACGCTTAATGCGGTCAGTTGAAAGTTGTTGGTTTTAGGATGAAAGAAGAGAGAGTTTCATTTTATAGTGAAATGAGCTGTAGACACAAAAAGATCCCTTGCTTATATTATGGCTGTCGAACTAGAGTAAGATTATTAAAGTATTTGAACTATAGAGTACGATTACTAAAGTATTTGATCTATAGAGTACGATTACTAAAGTATTTGATCTATAGAGTACGATTACTAAAGTATTTGACCTAAGGAGTACGATTACTAAAGTATTTGAACTATAGAGTAGATTACTAAAGTATTCGAACTATAGAGTAGATTACTAAAGCATTCGAAATATAGTGTAGGATTTCTATACTATCCGAACTACAGAGTAGGATTTCCTTAGCTGACTGAAAAGTTTCAGATATACACTTGCAGAAGTTTTGCTGAACTTTTTTTTCACCCTAGGTAATGTTTTTGAGTTTTGTTCAAGTGATATGTAGTGAACTTAAAAATTTTTCCCGAGGTAAAAAAATATTTTTTGTAAAACAGCCGCACTTTTGACAGTGGATTCCCCTTTATATAGCAGTAACGTCTAAAGTAAATAAAAATCAGATAAAGTTGTTTCAATTTCGTCTAAAATTACTTTCGAATATTCAATGTTTTCTAAGGAGGCCTACGGGAAATTCCGACCACAAATGAAATTCCTTTGTTTTCTTTTCTCTCTCGGCTCATTGTGCATTCTGACACGAGAAAAACATCTATCAGCATCTGAAAATAGTAATGCAATATTATGACTCAAAGAAAAGAATAATACGAGCATAATGACTTAGTGTACTACAAAATGGTGATATACAGAACGTAATGTACCTAAATCGTACAACAACGAGGTAGTACAAAAATATGTACGGTGTTCTTTCTTGCACGCATTGCACAAAACTCGTATTGGATACTGAAAGAACCTCGCTTTCAACTATTTATTTTCAAAACAACGTAAGGATTAAGTTGTGGCGAGCTGGTAAATCAAATGCTAATGAAGAAGAATATTGTTATCACATGAATGGAGCTGCTGCTCGCTAAACTAACGACTATCTTTCATTTTAATGGAACAAATTCTTGGGCTGAGTGACAAGCAACCGATTAAACAAAGCTTGACTAGCTTATATCCCCGACCGCAACCCGCTCAACTGCAGCTTTATTCTTATTCTATAATAGTTTCACATGAGAGTGACATGTGCTAACTTTATGACTCTGGTTTACGTTCAATACCAAGAATATGTGTCAAGGAAACATACACAGCATTGTCATAAAAGCATTAGAAATGAATGTGACATTCGACGCTCCTTCAAGAAATAAAGAATCCCAACTGCAACGCTCTTCAGTTTAAATTTTATCCAGATATTAAATGGATCACTCCGGAGTAAACGTCATCGAAGTAGGGGAGGTGAAGAAGGATATCAACCAAGGTAAACGTCTTCAGTGAGGCCAGATCACTGATGGCATCAGTGACTTCACACATAGAGATGCTCACATTATTTTTTGACAAATTACGAACGTAATTCTAAATTAAATGCAATTTAGACAGAAAATAAACCTCATGATACTGCAAATATTTCCATTCAGTTATGATAAACTGAAAGTAAAACGTAAAAGGTGAAGAACGTTGTATGGAATGTACAAGGATTTGTAAGACCCTTAGCTGTTGAATGACAATGAAAAAATTAGTAATTATTTAATGGAAGCAAATTACAGGCCGAATTATTCATTGCTGCACCGTACATTGACGTGACGATTTCAGTTCATGCTACTCTTAACACGTTGCATCCGATTGCCAGGCCGGTGTAAATCTTCACTTTGTACGTATTATTACTAGAAGGCACCGTAAAATTTACAGAACATAGCGTAAGTGGCCCACATACGTACCACTTCGGAGTCAACGTGTTAAGTATACATGTAATCTTCAAAGAGTATGATTTCATGATTTCTCTTTCAGAAAGAACGATCATGCGACACCTCTCATGGAAAAGCTTAACTGGACCCCGATAGAACAAAGACTACTCATTCACAAGGTCAAATATGTATTTTCCTCTCTATATCGCCCTCTAAGTTCAGCCAACGTTGTTAAATTCTATCCACCTACTACCAAGGGTGTGAAACCTGATCGACGACACGATGTTAACATCAGTTTCCGCTCGTCCGATGCTGGACAAAGGGCTCTTTCAATTTCAGGTGCATTGCTTTGGAATAAACTGCCCACGCACATGAAGAAAAA
>VCRD01000946.1:61970-106775 GCA_006783055.1 Trinorchestia longiramus
TTTTAAGTTTTCGCTCTCATAATTTTCCTTTTTCGGTGTTTCTCGGATGTTAAACATCCAATTCAGTTGAATGTAATGATGTCAAATCTAATCTGTACCTAAAGAAAATATTTCGCTTATCACCTAAAATGCGTATAATATCTACCACGTCAGAATTTATATGTATCATCAACGATTACCTCTTAAGTCATCACTGAAATAGCGAAGTTTCATTTGTTTCCCCATGTATATTATTTAACGTTCATGCATAACGTGATGTGAATGTTTATGTATACCCGTAGGTACTGCTGTTCTATCATCTATGATACTATGCATAGAATACCTACCACTTAAGGATTTTATGATAAGACATTTTTAAAAACCAATGATGTTACATTTCTTATGTACCAACTTTATTGGAAATATACGTTTTTGTTTTGTTTGTTTGTTTTGTTAAGATATAATATTTACAAAGTTATGCGTGGTCAGCTCAGGTAGACGCTTCAAACGCGAAAGCTGGCACTTATGATCGTGATTGCTGACCTGGGGAGCACTTGCATTTTTTCCAGTACGCAAAATTGCATCACAACTCAATTGCCATCGCGCTGGCTTCCAGTAAAAACGAAGTGTGTTTTAGGAGGACGCAAGGACAAGCTATTACGCTTCGCCATCGAAAAAATTGACAGCAGGAGTTTCACAAATATAGTGGAATTGTCTTAAGGGTCAATCCCGCCTCCCTGGTCAATGGCTAATTTTAATTATGAATATAAGAAAATGATAAAAATGTAAAAGTAAAAATTATAAAAATGCAGCCCAAACTCGCATGAGTACATCCTTGTATGACTACTTTTACTTGTAATGCTCATACTGGCGTGCTTTTCTATATGCAAACTAGGAAAATATGTGCACACAACGTTCTCAAAAAATAGTTTCTAGTTTCATTTCGATATTTCCACGCACAGTACGCTGTTAAGTAATCGTAATACTTGACGTCTCGAAGCTCCATTACGTGAAAATTGTAAGTTCGGTGGTCGGGTGTATTTCTTACAGTCCATGTGTGCCAAATTTGAATGGTTGGCATTTAACAAGTGTTTGCCTGATGTCATCATCAAAACAAATTCTTTCGTTCATTTGCGGGTACATTAAATTGTGTGAGTGAAAATAAATTTTAATTTGTGGGATTTATTGCAACCTAACGTTTGTTTAGAGAAACTCTTAGTTTGCGCAATAATACTCTAATGTTACAATAGTTTGAATCGCTTAGGCCGTAAGTTTGCTTGAGATCGTAAACCTTAATGTAGGCTTGTGTCAGTATATTCTGATGTTAGTTTGGGTGCCTAAACCGTAATTTTAGTCTTGGTTTTCAAACTCTGATGTTGGCTTACGTAGGTAAATTCTGGATGGTTAAAACCATAGTGCTAGTTTGTGGAATTAAACATCGAATATCAGCTGCATAAGAATGATCTCGACTAATGAATTAACGTGGAACAACTCCAGAATATCATCAAATTTTTACTTTCGCTGCGAACTTGGTCTTGCCTTGTTTTAACCTCTGTTTACGACCCGAGCTTTGCAAGAAGAAAGTGAAGATAAATGCCAGTGCCGTTCCTCATAACGTTGAATGGCTTGCACACGTACACCTTCACTGTAGACTGTTGTGGCAGAGGTGATACTTTGTGGGACTTGTTGCTGGCTGTAGCAGAGGTGACACTTTGTGGCACATGGTACTGGCTGTGGCAGAGGTGATACTTTGTGGGACTTGGTCATAAACATCCAAATAAACTTGCAGCGATAGACAGAATTATAAAAAAGTCGCCTTCTACTCAAAAATTAAGCCGAACGACAATAAAAAAGACTCAGTACCATGATTATGTAAGCAAACACAACAATAATCATAATAACCATAACGATGGGAAAACTCCAAACCAGATTAAACCGCCTCACGCTAAATTTCTGAATCACATCTCAAAATCATCATCCAATCCTATATATGCCCATGTGAGAAGTTCCATGGATGATGTAACAAAATCATTGAATGTAAAATTGTCTGACACTTCGGCTGACGGGCACTGTTTCCTCCATGCAATAGCCCTTCAACTTAACGAAACACAAAACACAACGCAGGCCTATGAATTTTTAATGAAGGTCATCAGAACAGAAAGCAGAACAAATAAAAACCAGTACACAAAATTCATCGACGAGGGCAGAGGTGAACTTGATCTTCTGGTACACAAATACCTACATGATAAAATATTCGATCATGCAGCCGGAGACCTCATCCTTCAAATTACTTCCAATGCTCTACAAAAACCGATACATATCTACAGTGAATGGGACGGCGGCATATGGAAGACAATAGTTCAGCCCAAAATAACACGGCAAATAGACAAATCTCCATAATTAGTCTATCTGAAAGACTACCACTTTAGTGCTTTTATTAACGAAAAAATGCACCTGATAGTAAAACTTCCTCGTTCAGATGACTAGACAATAATGCCAAGGTAAACACAACACCTTTGGCTGGCATCACAAGCACCAAACAGCACCCCACCCTCAAATTTTAATGCAAAATGCTTCGCACGATGTAACGAATGCACCATCTCGAGTAAATGCCGTAATATGAATCGTATCAAAATTGAACATATCAACGTGCGAAGCCTCAATGAAAAATTGGATGATATCAAAGTAATGATAATAACAGAAGACCTTGCCATTTCATGCGTCTCTGAGACATGGTTTGACCCAAGAATTGAAAGCTCACATTTTAATACCCCAGCCTACTCACTTTACAGATACGATGGCAAAAAAACCGATAGAGGTAGCGGATCTTGCATTTACATCAAACAAGTCTACACAACACCACAGATTTTGGAAAAAGAAATTGCGATGCAAACTAACAAATAAAATTTCACGGGATCTTCTAATGACAAAGGAGGTACGCATTTAATGTTGACCTCAATTTTATTGTTGAGAATTACACACAAAATAATATGACTGTTAGGGATTTTTGTAAATTTTACAATACGTTTGATTGAAAAAATATACTACTCGTAAATATTATTTCCACGAAAGGAATTGGCAGACTATGCGAGTCACATCTTCAAGCTTCCAGGATATTGTGACCGACGACATTCTTTCTTTGATTTTTTCATTACTAACTTCAAGCATTCATCGTATTAAAATTCCATTAACTGCAGCCAGCATGCGAATCATTACATGCAAGTAAGACCGCCGTCGCACACGAGACAAGAGTTAAAGTATGGTCATGATTTCTACTTATCTTATTTCATCAGTCTAGAGAGGAACGAATCAACTATGATAGATTCGGCCATGAACTACAGTGTCTTTTCGTTGATTGTGAAGATATGTCATAAAATAGCAACAAAAAGGACAATTGAAACACTGGTGTACGCTCATTACCTATGTAGTATGTAATTTACCAGAAACGCCTCTCAACGACCTCAAGCAATAGACTTCACATGTTCTGGAATATTTACGGAGATTAAGCAGATTATGCTTTGATTTTCATGTCGAATTCTGAAGGTTCGGCTAACAATATTATACTGTAGTTAAATTTGCTGCAGATATCAATTTATCTCTATTAAAACATTCTCTAAACTGAATGGAACATTGAAATACTTAAAAAATCTAATGAAAATATTTTATGAATGAACTTTCGTTGACAACGGATGAAAGTCAACCATGTACTCACGCCACTGCTAAAATTGATCTCAGCTTGCGTCACAATTCGGTGGAGGTCTACTCAATGAACAAAAATACAACACAGCGCTACGGGCTGGTTGTCGAATGACGGCGGCTGCAGTTTATGAGCTGGTGTTGCTATTTCATCTGGGAGCACAAAAGTCATGACCGAACGCACGAAAGCACATGAACGCATGAGTGTTTTTGAAACTGTCTACGTAATCGTATACCGCGTCTCTCACTAGATGGTCGAGCTCAGTAGCTCAGATATTTGATTTCACTTTCACCACAGCTCCAGAAATTAATGTGAAATATTTTTAAGGGAAAAACATCCACGAATATTTGAAACTAATTCTTACTGAATTACAGCAATGTGACCAAGTACTATTCCCGTTAAAAGAAATTTGTTTGTATGGTGATCGCTTCTGTTGTCGAAAATGATGATGCTAGGAACAGCGAGTTGCTAGCTAGAAGTTCATGTTCACAATCATACTGAACTTCATAACTGAACGTTTACAATGTGAAGTTTAATACCTTCTTCATATAACTGAAAACAGGCCCTACCTCGTTCTCATTTCTTGGGTTATTCTAGCCAGTTTCTCTGAGGATTTGCCGACCAAAAATCAATTATTAAGCGATTGATAAATCTATAAGTTATTATTTGGCTCGTTCCATAAAGTTAATGGTTATGCGAACTGTTTTTAACATGCTTCTGCCTTTTCAACCTAAATGGCAAAACTTGTCTTGTTAAGACAAGTCTTTCATATTTTCATCAATGTTTCAGTTGTTCGAACAACTTTGACCGTTGAAGCGCCCATGTCCATCGATTGGAATTATTCTCTTATCTATTGCCTCGTTTTTATCAGGTGGTGGATAGCGTTATCTCTGCTCAGAGCCACAACATACAACTAACTATAATACAAAACATTCTTTTCAAAAGACTTTTTTCAGAATACGTACAGTATCATCGCTCACTTTTTGTCGTTCATACCCTGTGAGTCTAGAATACGATGACTTTGAAGTCACTCGCCATAGCATGACTTCATGACACGCAGACTCTTTGAAGTTTTAGTTGTTTTTTATGTCGCGTTCTGGCAAAATTTTGCTTCGTGTGACGTCAGACAACCTTGACGCATGCGTTCACGTGGCATTTGATATCATTCTCAGGCAAGCATTTGTGATGCGTTTTCTGGGGGTTTTAAAAATCTGATTCGTAGAAAATTTGATATGTACAGTATTATTAAGGAGAACCTTTCTGTTGTCGTGACTAGTAGGACATGAACATAAAAAGAAATATTTGAACATTTGTGAGCTATCAAGCTCAATATTGGTAGAAGTAGAAGTAGATGAGTTCTAATAATAATTTGATTCGAGTAGGATAAGAAATGCGTGCAATATATGTGTACGAATATTACGATTAGATAGGATTACTCTAGAATTTACGACTAAGTTCGGGGAAGAAACTAATTCAGGGAGAAAAATAAGTCAAGGGTGGAAAATTCTTTAGTGAAATTATCAGTAATTTATAGCAAACATTACACGAGTGAATGCATCATTGTCACAACGAAAATATGTTTCTAAATTCAGATTATCACGTGAGAAAAACAGTCAATTCCGTGTAGAGCCTGGGTTCGATCTTCTTAACCTGGGTTCGATCGAACCCCAGCGGTTCGGTGAGTCAGTCTAGGGGTTCGGCGGAGATCAAGACACACATCCGACTCATATGATTCGTGATGACACGCCCTGCTTGGCCATCATTGGCTGCAGATGATCACGCTACATCGTTTGGCCAATCTGTGCTGCAGGGAATTTGGTGCGCTCAGTAATTGACTTGTGACTGTCGTGATGGCGCGTCTTGTGATTTCTTTCTTAATATTTTAATCCCTTCATACTTACTATGTCGAGCAAAAAAAGAAAGAGGTCGGGATGAATATGCACAATATGGATTCACATGTTAGCGGAACATGATGGGAGTCAGCGTCCTAACCGCATGATTTGCAATGTCAAGTTGAGCAATTCTATTCTAGCACCGGAAAAACTAAGAGAACACTTCCTTAAGATACATTGAGATGGAAAATACAAGAACAGAACGCTCGCTGAATTCAAGGTGAAGAAAGCCAGATTCGATAAAAAGGCTACTCTGTCTGTACTCGGCTTTGTACATATCAAAAAACCGATCCTCACAGCATCGTACGAATTTGCTTACCTGATTGCAAAACAGGGTAAACTACACACCATTGGTGAAACACTCGTAAAACCAACTGTGTTGAAGACGGCGAACATCATGCTGAGAAAAGAGGCTGAAGTAAAGTTATCCCAAATTCTTCTTTCAAATGACACCATCAGCGACAGAATAGAGAACATGAGCAAAGACATCTTGGCTCAAGTAGTTGCAGATCTGATTTCAAGCCCGGCAAAATTCAGCCTTCAACTCGACGAGACCACAGACGTTTTCAATCAAAGCCAGCTTGCTATATTCGTGCGCTATGTGAAAGACGACGTAATAAACGAAGATTTTTTATTTTGTAAGCCTCGTATAACAACAACTAAGGCAGCCGATGTGAAGAAACTTGTGGATAACTTCTTCAAAAACAACAGTCTTTCGTAGGGTATCGTTTCTGCAGTTTGTTTGGACAGAGCTCCAGTCAGGCTGGGAAAAAAGTCTGGTTTTAGTGCGGTAGTGAAAGCCAATGCACCTCACATCATTGTTACGCATTGTATTCTGCACAGAGATGCGTTGGCAACAAAAACGTTGCCTCCAAAACTGGCAGAAGAATTAAAAATTGTAGTGGAATCCGTGAACTATATACGAACTAGTGCTCTGAGGCACCGCCTCTTTAGTGAGCTGTGTAGAGAAATGGGCTCTGAATTCGAGGTACTTATGTACCATTCTAACATTCGGTGGTTACTCCGGGGACAGGTGCTGAATCGTATTTTTGCCGTGCGTGTGGAATTAGCCACACGCTAATAATGAAGCTAATTGCTTCAAAAATTCTGAATTTATTCCCATTTTAGTGCACTTGGCTGATATCTTCGCAGCTCTCAATCATCTCAATCGAAAGATGCAGAGCTGTGGTTTCATCATCGAAGAGGAGGAAAACACGAAGGCTTTTCAAAGAAAGCTACCGTTATGGAAACGACGAACAGAGAAGAATAACTTTGCAAACTTTCCCCTACTGGACGACTGCGTAAGATCAAAGATGTATCTGGAATTGGAGACATTTCTGTGCCCGCAGAACTGAAGCAAGCAATTGCCACACACTTAGTTGGGCTTGCAAAGTCTCTCGACGGATACTACCCTACAAGAGAGTCATATCCAGCATAGGGGAGACATCCATTCAAGTATAGTGTTGAGGCAACAGATATGAATGATGAATACCTCGATAAAATCTTTGAAATTCGGCAGAGCCAGGTACAACAGCAACTCTTCAGAACAATAACGCTTTCAACGTTTTGGTGTCAATAAATTGTAACGTACCCTGTTATTGCTAAGAAAGCTCGGCAAATTTTCATACCGTTTGTTACAACACATCTTTGCAAGCAATCCTTTTCGAGGATGCTGGACATAAAAACGAAGAAAAGGAACAGACTTTGTTACAAAAATGACATGAGAGTGGCACTTGCCAAGGTGAAGCCGCGCATTTCTGAACTGGTCTCTGAAAGGCAACAGTAGAAGTCATTGATTTGCAGCAAATATTCATTATTATGTTTTTTGTGTGAATATCATGTTATGATGATTTTCTTCTTTGAACACAGTGATGTTGATGCACGGTACATTTTTTTCACCCGTAAAATATATATACCTATGTTTTGAATTTGAATTTGATATCGTATTTCTAATTGAGAAAATCATATGAAACTCGTGGGGTTCAGTACCTCCAACAAGGTTAAGAACCACTGGTGTAGAGTCTTAATGCATCAAATTCAAAATCTCAAAATTGTCAAAGCGTCAAAATTCACAGCCAGAAAAAGCCTGCGGCTGTTTGTTCCTCGTTATTTATTTCATTGTTATTAAAAATATTTATTTTATTTTATTTTTATGAGGAAGACGGAGGGCTCACAACTGCAGCTGGTGTGACGCACTGCAACTCGTCGAGGCATTCAGACTCTCGCTGCTCTAGCACTCATAGGCATAATGTGTTGCTATGTTCCAGTTGCTTCTTAAAGACCAATGGAATTGCTTTCCAATGATGAGAAAAGCTTGCGTGTTCCTGAAAATGTTGAAGAATTTATATCTTAACAACCAATGGGTACAAATATTTCAAATTGATTTCAAATTGGTAGAAGGTTCAGGTTTAGACTGCTTATTCAATATTAGATTATAGGGGAGAGCTACTTAATGAAACCTTTCTCCTCGTGCGATTTACTGAGATGATTGAAGTGATATCAGTAAGTTACTAAATTCGTCAGCGCATTGTCAGAGGTCAAACTTCACCAATTCCTTAATATTCTTGTTCTGTCGAAAACTCCAAATCCCTGGAATGAGCTGATTAGTCAAACACTTACTCATTCAATAGCTATTTTTCACTGAAATACTCTTCAACGTATTCTGTTAATGTGCAAAGTGTGTTTGTGATGCTGTTCAACGGGCCTTGAGTTTCTGGAGGCAGTACGGAGTAGTGAAACTAATTGAGGTCTTAAATCTGTTGATGGAAGAGGTTCTTGTGCAGTGCAAGAGAGACGTGCTTATGCAGTTGACGGGAAAGGTGCTTATGCAGTTGAGAGGAGACGTGAGTATGCAGTTGAGGGTAAAGGTGCTTATGCAGTTGAGGGGAAGGTGTTTATGTCGTTGAATAAGTGCTTATGCAGTTGAGCGACAAGTGTTTATGCAGTTGGGGAAAGTGTTCATGCAGTAGAGGGGAAAGGTGTTAATACAGTTGAGGAAAAAGGTGCTCATGCAGTTGAGGGGAAAGGTGTTTTGTGCAGTTGGATGGAATGATTTTCATAGCAGTGGAGGTTGAGGAACGGATTACCTATGAAAATTTCTAATGTGCTGCTTAGTACATTCCAGGAATTAACACATTACAAGGAATTGCTCATTTGCCTCCGGCAGATACACTACCAAATTCTACGCTTGTTGCATCGTAAATATCCCTCGTTCATGGCCGAGCACACCATTTCTCACAACCAGAAATGCATTCAGTGGAGCGTGCTGTACATCTGTCATCAAGTTTCTGGCTCAAATGACCATGCTCTTGTACGAGAATTAGTGTGCCCTCCATTACCACTGGGCAGCACTTCCTTTCTAGAGTAGAAGGAGATCTGAATGGCAACGCAAATACGTCAAAACGATCATGAATTTCTCGTTTGACCCACCAAATGTAAATTTGAAAACAGGAATTCTAAGAATATTTTCCTAGTCGTGAACATTCAAGAACAAGGTGTTATTCTTCACTGTTTTGGGAAAATAGTAGAGGAGGAATTGGTACAACAGTTCAGCTCGAACACAAGCTTTCATTCTAGACACATCATTTCGAATATGATACGCGATTTTTACATCCAAATATTGACTCTATTTTCGAGCTGTTGATATCACTGTTATTATACAATATTAATGTAGATTATTATCACTAGTGTACCCAGCCGTCAAAAATGACGGCAGAGATTTTGTGATAATATCCGCGCCATCAAAAATGATGGCAAATACTGTTGGAAAGGTATTAAATGAAATTACATGTAAGAACGCAATGCAATATATTTAGTTTTATATGTTTTATATATATTTACAAAAGACAAACGTTTTAATTGAGAATTTCTTTAATGACAACATTCCTAGTGAAAACTAAGATACTTAGTTTTCTACCGCTGCAATTGACTCTGCAATTCGTGGCATATTCCGGTACAATGTACTCGAATCATAGGGCAATACCCCGCCGAACTCGGTATCCACAATACGGACTCGAGTCTATAAGGCTCTGGATCTCTGTAATTTTTTTTAAAGTTACACGAAACATATAAATAAATAAATATATAAATAAATAAATACATAAACACACGACGGACATTCTTAGTATTAGATTATAATAATAACAATAATATTTAAAATTAAATTTTTCTGAGAGCAATTTATATCAAACTTTCGTACAATCTTTGAGTTGAGGTTTAGAGCGGCGAGCTCTTTAGATGAATTTGTGAAAAGTTGAAGCCAAACGTTAGTAAATCAGGGGCTATAAAAACAGTTCTCGTTTAAAAAGGTGACTTTAAACTCTGAGGTGACTTCCGAGCTTGATAAAATAACTCAAGAGAAAGTGCCCCCAGATTCTGTTAGAAGTGGGCGAAATTCTCCCCCCAAAATTACAGTGACCTGCACTACAATAAGGTACCTAAACAACTTTGAACGTTTCAACTTTGAAGGTTTCAACTTTTCAGATGTGCAGAAGCAACTTTTTTTGATTGACAGAAAGAAAACAGCTTTAAGAATCGAGGATATTGATGTCACTTCTCTGTTGTTAGCTACAAACAGGTGTTTGTGGATTTGTTTTCAGTTTAAGCTGCTCACAATGTCAAAAAATCACTGCAAGGTGGCAATGGAACGACGCTATGCCTTCAGACGGTAAAGACTCGCTGCTGTAACTACATCTACATGTAATGTTGTAACTACATATATCTGACTTGGCTTGGCAGCTTCTGAAGAAAAACATTTTTGAGCCTCGATGAAGAACGAGTCGGAATTACCAAGAAAATTTATTTGCCTTTATTGTTTAACAAAGGTGTTTTATTTAATTGTTAGTCGGTTGTTGCATTTATAACATGCATAAGTGTACCTCAATTATGAAATAGTTATGTTCAGAATTAGAGATGAGCAGCAGTTCAATACTCTAGAAATACGATGAAAAATTATTAAAACTACAATTCGGTTTCATATACAAAATAATCTAAATTCCTCTATTTGTTTGGTTGAAGCATCAAACGCACATTTCATCATCATCCTATGCGTATTAGGCTGTAAAAGAGAGCTCGGTTGGTAGATATTACACCATCCTCCGTATATTCATGACCTTGTTTTTCTGATTAACTCGTGGTTATTAGACTCGTTTGAACGATTAACATTGGATTGACATCGTGAGAAGAGATTGGAAAATAAATTAACTCATATGTCGCATCAACACCAGGGAATTCTACAAACATGGCATGTATGAATGCTTTGATTAGGAATGCTGGCTCAAAAAGCAATTTGAATTATGTTAATGATGAAATATTCATGCTGTCATATGTTTTCTAATTTCTAATATATACACTAAAATGAAACGTTTGTATGTTTCAACCCTCCTCCAGCCATCAGTGAACAACATATTCCTTCAGAACTAGATGGTTTCCGAGGAAATTCCACATTTAAAAGTGATAAAATTAAGGATTTTTCGATCCATAATTGCATTATAAATTTGATTAGATTTGACCATTATCAAATTATCTTATAGACGGATGTATTAAATATTTACGACGAACTATTGCATTTTAAATGAACATTTTTCATGACTATCCATAAAACTTCTATTCTGTATAACATCCACCGATAACAAGGCTTAGATAGTACCTGTGGGAATTCCACGGTTTAAAAGTGATAAAATTAAAGGTCTATGAAATAAAATACATTTTTGAAACTATCAGAACCTGAATATCTTTCATGAATGTATACAGAACTTCCATTCTGTATCTTATCTACCTATAACATCGCCATGCAGAAGAAGAAGGTTGTTAACACGAAATAATGGAGAATTTTGTAGTAATCCGGCACTTTTGGTATCCACAATACAATGCTTATAGTACATGTTTACTCGTTCTGATTTCAGCTCAATAATTTTTCTTCAGTAATAGATAGGAAAAAATAGGTGGGACTGACACACACAGATAGAGAGAAAGATAGAGAGAGCGAGAGAGCGATGGAGATACATAATGCATTATATATGTACAGTGAGAGGAAAGAGGTATTCGTACTCAAAGATTTTTTAACTTTTTAAAATAACCATGTAGTAAATGAACATGATTTTCCTATATATAACTTTATACAGATGCCTAATACTCGTATATACAAAAAAAACAAATATATTTCAACAGGTGTTATAACATTTTCCATATTAATGGGCGAAAAAAGTAATCGTACTATACAACAAAAATACATATTGCTTCAACATTTCATACTTTGTAGAATACCTTTTATTTGCTTCAACAGCGACCAATCTCTTTCTGTAGTTCACAACTAATGATTTACAAACTTTAATTGGTATTTTGTCCCACTTTTCCTGGCATATGGTCTTCAGATTCGTAATGTTTGTAGTTGCTCTCGATTTTATTTGCATGTTTAAGCACCGCCACAGATTCTCTATTGGATTCAGATACGGGGAGTGACTAGGCCATTTCAGGACATTTACACTATTACCAGCAAACTATTTCTTCGTAGATTTTGTTGTGTGCTTAGGATCATTATCCTATTGAAAAATCCAATCTGGAAGAAGTTCAAGTTTCTCAACAGAAAGTATTAAGTTTGCTTCTAAAATATCTTGATATAGTGCGGCATTCTTTCTTCCGTTTATTACTGATATTTTACCAGGTCCTTTAGGAGAGAAACATCCCCAAACCATGATGTGGCCACCACCAAACTTGACAGTTGGAATGGTGTTCTTTGGGTTGAAGGCTCCACCATCCTCCTCCACACATGGTTCCGAGAATTATGCCCAAACAACTCAATTTTGCTTTTGTCTATCCATAGCACTCTACCCAATACGATTTATCCTTTTCCTTATGTTCCTGGACGAATTCCAACCTGGCATCTCTGTGTCTTTTCAATAGAAATGAAGTTTTACGAGGGGAGCACGACTTTAGAGTATTCCTGTGAATTTTGTTGCTTATTGTCTGTTTGGTTACACAAATTCCTGATAAACGTAGATCATCTTCTAACTCTTCACGGGTAACCATTGGATTTTGTTCAATCTGACGCATTAATTTCCTCGATGACCTTGGAAAAATCTTCATTGGAGCACCTGTTCTCCTTTGGTTTTCTACTGTTTTGAGTCTTTTATACCTTGCAATGAATGAACTAATATTACTGAATGGAATATCTAGATTATCAGTCATCTTCCAGTAGCTTTTTCCTTCCTTCCAGAGCTCAACAATCAGTTCTTTTTTCGAATTAGTCAATTCTTTGCCTCTTGCCATGATGATAATCTTATCGTACGAATGTCAAATACTAAATGATCGGCTGCTATTTTTGAAGTTCACCATAACTATACTGTTAACTTTATTGGAACATTCTAAAATATTTTACTTGAATAATTAAAAATAATGCAACAATTTAAATGCTTTAAATTTCAAAATGTGTATTTTGTTGTACTGCACGATTACTCTTTTCACCCATTAATATGGAAAATGTTATGTACCCCTGTTGAAATATATTTGTATTTATCGTTAAAATGAGTATTATGCATCTATATAAAATTATTTTTATGAAAATCATGCTCATTTATTACTTGATTTTATAAAAAATTTTAAAAAAATTGTGTGCGTATACTTGTTTCCCCCCACTGTTGGTATATTAATAAAAAAGCTCCCACTTCGTATCAGTTGTAGAGCGTTGTATACAATCTACGAAACTCTTGGGGAAACTAAGCACATATTTCAGTACTATCACATCATCCAGTAACAATGTCGCCATATTTGTGCGGTCCTATTGAAGAATCATGTTCAAATGATAAGAATAGCACTATCTTACTGACTTAATGACCTGTAAAACAGCATTTTTAAATGTACTTATTCAAGGAAGTAAGATAGACATTTGTATGCCTTCTAAAATTATTTGACCGTAATCGAACTCTTTATTTCTGATGGAAATTCCAGCTCCGAGGAAATGGGATCAGATGAATAAAATGACGTAGGTTTTATAAAAACATCATCTCAGAAACTTTTGAAAATTTTCCTATCTGAGCTAGAGCTTCGCCTACTACGTACCGGAGGATGGTCAAAACACATAACTCTAACCTTTATTGCCCAATGAAGCACAAGGTCGCTTGTCAAATAAACCTAAAACGCATATACTGTTGAAGTTTACGTACTAAAATATTTTCTGCAAAAAATTACATCATCTGTCAATAATATAATATATGTCAATTATGTCAATAATTAATATTTATTATAATTATGTCAATTATATATGTCAAATATGTGTTGTCAATACAACACACTGAGTACGTATGTACGTCCCTCGAAAACCAAATGATAGGTACACGCAGCCAAATATTTTTCAATCATGAGAAATAATGAAATAATGTGGTCCGTATAGGAATGTGTGAGCAGGAACGTGCTTGTCCAGCACATCTGAGAGCACAGTGTCTGACTGGTGGTGGACTGCGCGCTGACTTGTAGCTGTACCCCTAGACGTGGTGTGTAGTGTATGTAGCTGTACCCCTAGACGTGGTGTGTAGTGCATGTAGCTGTACCCCTAGACGTGGTGTGTAGTGCATGTAGCTGTACCCCTAGACGTGGTGTGTAGTGCATGTAGCTGTACCCCTAGACGTGGTGTGTAGTGCATGTAGCTGTACCCTTAGACGTGGTGTGTAGTGTTTCTGAGGGATGTCATGTGTGTTCAAGGATTAGAAGCCAATTTTTACCGGAGAACTGTTCTTTTATTTGATGATTTAAGCATTTGACGAACTATATTTCAAACTCTAACCTCCACTAACTTTATAATTTTGTATTTTTTGACGAAACTAGAGCGGAGCTTCAAAAAGAGAGTAAAATTAGTTTCATGAACTTCATGTATGGTGTTAATAAGATTGTCTGGCCATATTATTATGCTTCAGGTTATGATATACCTTTGCATTTTCACCAAATAGGCTGAAACTAACTTTTTATTAAACTACTATATTACGATAGGTGAACAAGTTTCTCAGTTTTCTTGCTTCCCACTTAAACGAGTCAAACACTGAAAAAGGAGTATAGATTCTGTTATATGAGGAATATCGATTTCGAATCCATGTAAAAATTCGATAGTTCTTTTCCAACAAAATGTTTACTCTTTTTCCCTCATCCCTCGAGACTAAGTTCTGTTTCTGTGCTGCAAAGCAGTTGTTTTGACAAACGACTACAAATTTTACCTTATTTGATTTGTAGGTTTGTTGACGCATCATTTAACCGGAATCTAATTTGAAAGTTAATTAAAATCACGCTATTCATTTTAGATCCTATTGCCTGTTTCAAGACCTCTGTCACAAAGCAACGACGACATCAACATAAACCGAGTTTTTGGTTATTGGTTTCTCAGACTCAAGAGATATGTCAACCTTATACTCAACACACAAACATACTGTAAAAATACTTCTTTGCTTCTCAGACTGAAAAGACATGTGAGCCCTTTACTCAGGATTCAGAAATTGTGTTAGTTTCAGGTCATTACTTGATATGGTCTCGCTGAATGTTACCTGAAGGCTCTATATATATATAACAAATGAACAGGCCATCCGATATCTCACCTCACGGCGGCTCGAAGACATCACACCTGACATGAGGAGATGATGTGACATACGCTGATAGATAGGGAACACCTCTCTTATTATGTATTGTAAACAGCAGATGATTTGAAGGTAAGTACTTCATATACATATAATGGGTGGGGCAAAAGTTACTTCACACTTTTAAATACTATTACAACAAAACCTAATGAAGGCAAAAAACGGATTACATATCAAATGAAAGAAGAAATCTTCGAGTTTTATTTCGTATTTAGTATACCGATTAAAAGTTTATATTGTCATTCATAAACTTTTCACTTTTAGATATCAATAACCCCAAAATGGCAAAATATAGCAAAGAACAGCGAGCAAGAATAGTGGAGAGTTATTTCACACATAATGGATCCTTAGTTGTAGTGCAAAGGGAACAAGTCCTTCCAGATATTGCATTATTGCAATGATTTCAAGATTCAGAGAATCTGGATCAACAGCTGATAAGGAACGCTCTGGTAGACCGAGAGCAGTACGTAATGCACATGCAATTCAGCGTCTTTCAAACAGCATTCACCAAAAGCCACGAACATTGACTGTCGATCTTCATCCTAGTCGCTGTTCGTAGCTCTTATTGAATACTGTTTGAAACACGCTGAATTGCATATGCATTTCGTACTGCTCTCGGTCTACCAAGCGTTCCTTATCAGCTATTGATACGGATTCTCTGAATCTTGAAATCATTTCGTACACGGCCATGTTATCGGTAAATAAGATATACAATGAAAGTTCTGTATATATTGATGAAAAATATTCACAGGTAAAACTGAAATATATTTTATTCCATAGATCCTTAATTTTATCACTTTTAAGCCAATGAATATCAACATGTACTATCTGGGCCATGTTATCGGTAGATAAGATGCAAAAAGAAAATTATGAATCAAATTAATAAAATTATTCATTTAAAACACAATTATTCGTTGTAAATCTTTAATGCATTCATATTCATAATGATTTAAAATTAGTCAAATCTAAATCATGGAATTTACACGGGAACTCTCTCGTCTACTTATACGATAGAGTGTACCTCCAACTCTCTTTATCTATCTCTCTATCTGTGTGTGTCTGTCCCATTACTTCCTATCTATTACTGAAAAAAAAACTTATTAAACTGAAATCAGAACGGATATGCATGTGTTATAAACATTGTATTGTGGATACCAAGGACTCTGGACTACTATAAAATGCTCCATTGTTTCCTGTTATTGACCATCTTCTCCTTCACGGCCATGTTATTGGTAGATAAAATACATAATAGAAGTTCTGTACAAATTCATAAAAAATATTCACGTATTGATAGTGCCAAAAATGTATTTTATTTCATAGATTCCTAATCTTATCACTTTTAGGCAGTGAAATTTCCACGGGTACTATCTAGGCCATATTATCGGTAGATAAGATACAGAATGGAAGTTCTGTACGCATTCATGAAAAATATTCATTTAAAACACAATAATTTGTAGACAATCTTTAATCCAGTCGTCTTTATAATATCAAATTAGTCAAATCTAAACCGTGGAATTGACACGGGAACTATCTAGTGTCCTAATAATATTGAACATAGGACTAAATCCAGTGTTGATGATTGTGTCGTCGTGTTAAGAGACTAAATCCAGTGTTGAGGATTATGTCGAGCTGCTAAGAGTAAAAAACGTAATTGCTGTCATATTTTGAAGGAATTTATGGAAAACTGCATGTCTCTCTGATGCATGGGTTACATCTGGACATGCAAACTTCTGTACAGATTTGGTCAAAAAGTTCTTCAATAAATGAATAATGAAAAATGAATGTCACAATCTGAGAAGCCTTTACTTGTGCTGCTATAATAAATTTTAAAAATCCTCAAGTAATCCTGGAAGGCGTAGTAAGACAAAAAATTCGATAAATTTTTGGAAAGTTAGAAAAAAGTTTCCTCTCTGCCCATTCCTGTTTGCTAAATGTTCTTCATATTTTAATTCCATAACGTTTCTTATTTGGAGCTAGCACTTGTACGGCTTTATTTATTAACGACAGCAAGCGTACAAAAAATCAATTATATTTCAAAGTCAGAAAACTTGTGCAGAAAATAAAAAAACGGCTTAGAAAACCGAGAATAATTTATCGTTAATTTTAATACCATTGCTAGTTAACTATATACCTCACGGTTGTACTTAAGGCTTCTTCGTGTAGGCTGAACTCCGTGTAGTGCCTGCCCCAAAGAGTGGCTGTACTTTGTGGTGCAGAAACTTGCTTTACAAGCCATCCGGTGGCAGTAAATTTACGCCAGAAAAACAAAACAAAGTCCAGACAGAAGACTTGGCGAGGTTTGAAGGGACTTGAGGAACGGCGCTGGCCTCATTAGGACTTTGCTGTGGAATAAAACTCCCATAAAATCAGGTTTTAAATTATGAAAAGTTAAGTGTATTCCAGTACGGCGCTTGCTGGAAATCTGCAAAGTAATGAAGTGCTGAAATTATCGAAATTTTTGCTGGAAATTATTTCTGAGTTGGATTACGATGTTCCGACGAAGTTATTCCCGAATAGTTTTCTAATGGTTATACTTAATTCTCATGAAATGTTTTTTCTTCTGTAGCTTCAACTTATTCTAATATAAACATATGTACAAGCGTTTGCAAAAATTATGTTCGCGTTTAATCGATGATAATAACAGTCGTGGATGGGTCAAAAATATTTCATTGCATTATTAGTGTGGTTTTCTACAAATATTACGAGCGTCATCAATTAGTCCATGGATGCAAAGTAATTGGTTTGGATTTTTCAGGTAATATTTAGCATGTTAACGGCTCGCTGATAAATAATATTGATACATTCAAAATTTAAAATATAAATTACTTCGCCAAAATATACTATGTATTTATTATTGCTGCGTTACACGAAATGGCTTCGTTTTCATGTACAAATTGCTTTAGATTATTTCCATAACCTGAGAGGAAATTTTCACCAATTTTGCTTCTGTCTTTGCGTTTTGGTCGCCTGATGGTGAGTCGTCATGGAGTCAAGGCATGGAGTCAAGGCATGGAGTCAAGGCATGAAGTCAAGGCATGGAGTCAAGGCATGGAGTCAAGGCATGGAGTCAAGGCATGAAATCAAGGCATGGAGTCAAGGCATGGAGTCAAGTCATAGAGTCAAGGCATGGAGTCATGTAGTTCATGGAGTCATGTTGTTCATGGAGTCAAGTCGTGGAGTCATGAAGTTAATGGAGTCAAGTCATAGAGTCATGTAGTCTATGGAGTCAAGTCATGGAGTCAAATAGTTAATGAAGTCATATTGTTTACAGGTAGAAAACATCATAAAATTTGCAACTGGGAACTGATGCAACTGCAAATTGAAAATATCTAGTGCTTTATGGAGGTCAAAATTTTTATGAAACCATTAAAATATTCAACAAAAATGAGAGGAAATGATCGGATGAAATAAAAACGGTTGGGGTGTACTTCTCTAAAATGAGTTTTCCATTGTGCCATTGACATCAAAACAACACTTGTGAATGTTTCACTGCATTCATTTAGAGATACTCATCTGCTGTTTACAGCAATATAAAAACATATCAGGTAAAGATGTAATTATTATTAGAAAAAATAATACCGAGTTCTAAAACATTATAACCATCGCCATCATCTCATTGAAATTTGATGTTATAAATTAATTGCATCGCTGCAAGACTTTAAATGTTGCTAATGATCGAGCTACAGGGTATTAAAAATGCTCACAGGTTGTTATTTAATTATTTTTCATTGCCATTTTTGCAGAAAACGTATCAGCACCTTCAGTAGGGCACAGTCTTATTCATATCGTTTGAGTCCCACATGCCCTGAAGTCAAGATGAATAAAGTGAACATAGCCTGGTCTACGGAACTGGTTAATGACCGGTGTTAGATGACCGCTACTTTACTTATTACTGCTACGACTACTATATTCTAATCACTATTACTACGGTACTGAATATTCAGCATTACACGTTGGTTTTAATATCTGACATTTCCAACCCACGGTGCATGACATACCCATTGAAGCAGTACAGTAACTAAGAGATTTGCTATCATTATCACTGAAAATTTTGAGTATGGTAAACAAGTCGTAAAAACTTCAGAAACGCGAGTGAAATCCCAGGTTTTATTGAAAGAAACTTTGCATACCAATCAAAGAACATAATATTATAGCTCTATGAAGTGCTAGTGCGGCTACATCGGGAATATGCAGTGCAACTCTAGTCTCATCCTTCTAGAACAAAGAAGACTGCGGAGATAACTCATTGAGACCTATATCTCAACGGCCTTAACAATGTTAGCCAGGAAGGGATTTTTGGCAGGAACGACACAGTGAGAACACAGAAAAAACGGCCATAAACTAAAAATTAGAAATTTCAAAACATTTCAGGTTCTAAGCGTCTTTCTAGTTAAAATTGCTAGAATCTGGAACAGCTGCTTAGAAATATCGTTACTGACGGCACTGTGAACACATTCAAGAATTGTTTTGACAAATATTGGATACGGAGCCACCTAGTATTTTGAAGTACTGATTTGAGGTAACATCAGATCTTCAGTATTCCATTGAGTACAACGAGCACACATCCATTGTGTACTACGGGACATAAAAATATTACATTTCTCAAGCTCTGTAATCAATATGTTTTATGAACCCTGTAGTAATTACGGCCTGTGAGTCATAGTTATTGTGTTCCATAAGTCATAGAATATAATCATGTTGACCAAGAGCTATATAAATATTTTACACTACGATCCTAGTTAGTGGTAGGTAATACAAGACACCAATATAACAATTGTGAACATGAGTCGTGGAATATTGTGTAACTTGATTCATACAATTGAGTCTTATCTTCTACATATATAATAAACAGTGTATCTCTATCTTTTTGGCTCTCTCTCTATTAATATATATATATGTATATATATATATATATATATATATATATATATATATCTTTCTCTTAATCTGTATGTGTCCTTCCCATTACTTCCTTTCTATTTCTGAAGAAAAATTATTGAACTGATGTTAGAATGGGTATACAAATATAACAAACATTGCATTGTGGATACCAAAAGCGCCGGATTACTATGAAACCAAACAGATTCCATGGAAATTCCACAATTTAGATCTGAATAATTCGAAGTTATTATTATGATGAATGCACTAAACATTTACAACGAAATATAATGTGTTTAAATGAATACTTTTGATTAATCACACTATATAATAATACACGGTTTGTTGCTTGCTTGCTTGGTCCGTCTATCTGTCACGCTCTTAAAGATTTAGATAGGAGAAAATTTGTCTACTGAATAACAAGATATCATGGCATTTTATGCCTAAATTACGATCGCATATATAGTTTCTGAAATACATACTCGAAATCGAAATATTGCGTTAGAGTTTTTGATCCCGCCGAACATAAGCTTTTTCGTGTATTTTTCCAGCTGAACTTTGTTATAGTTAAAACCGCGCGAAGTGGAGGCCAAATATTCGGAGTAGAGGCCTCTGGTTGGGTCACTGCAGGTAATCATGACTCGGAACCCAGTGCTGGGTCATTACAATTTTTTTCCCTTGTAAGATGGGGGAAACATTCGTTTAAATGGTAGCATAGATACAGGCTTCTACCTAATGACTGCATGTTTCTACTTCAAACTATGCTATTGGACCAACACCTTTACAGCGACTGCATCATAAAACGGACACACCGTGAGTATCTAAAAAAACTGCTTCGCTTTAAAAAGTAGCTCGGTACTATTTGATTTGATAATATCCCTCTTTTGAGCGTGGTACACGCGTCATATCTTTGCCCTTCTGCTTTAGCAATTTGCTGGAAAAAGGCTTTCCTCATCAAGAAGTCATCAACTACATGTGGCAGCCCAAAATAATAAACAGAATACAGCTTTTCTCAACGGCAAGATGCTCCACAAAACATACATGCAGATGATACGTTATATCCCCGTTCTACGGTATTAAGGCCGTTCAGCCTTAATACCGTAGAACGGGGATATAAAGAATCATCTGCATGTATGTTTTTGGATACAAATTGAAGGTGGAAAATTCGTTAGAACAATGGAAGAAGCACCAGAAGGAAGGAAACGCAGACTAGCACGTGAAAGGAAAAGAAGACAAAGATCTTAGCAAAGTACCAGTGATATGGACAATCTTCGATCCATGGATGCTAAGCTCAAGAGGAGAGCTGCCTCTCAAAAAACTTACCAAGAACGCGAAGCAAGGATGGACCGTGATCGTGAAAAAAAGCGTCTAAAGAAGCAAACTTAGTCGAGAGAAAGCAGTGAAGAGAACATAAAGATGGATAATGCAAGAAAAACTGAAGTATGCCCTGCGATGTCACAGGAAGAACTAGAAGAAAGAAGGAGATTAGAAGGGGAAAGATTTGCGAAAAGGGCAGCCACCATGTGGCAAGAAGATTTGAATGAACGAGAAAGGCGTGTGGAAAAGACAGCTATGTCACAACAAGACTTGAACGAAAGGAAAAGAATTGAAATTGGTGTTCACTGGTGAGCATCACTGAAGTATTGTCACTGAATCCCTGCCGTCATTTTTGATAACTGGGTATACTAGTCTACATATATAATACAGAGTGTATCTCCATCTCTTTCTCTCTATCTCTCTTTCTTTCTATGGGTGTCCATTCCATTACTTCCTATCTATTACTGAAGAATAATTATTGAACTGAAATCATAATGTATGTATTATGATATGCATGTATGTATTATAAGCATTGTATTGTGGATACCAAAGTCGCCGGATCACTATAAAATACTTCATTTTTTGCTATTAACTTTAATTTTTTACATGGCCATGTTATTGGTATTATAGATATGATCAGGGCTGCCAATGCTGGGGTTTAACCCAAGATCTTGTGTTTTTGGCTGTTTCCTGGGTTTCTAGGGTTTTTCTCAAGAAATTGGCAAATATCTGGGGTTTTCTGTGTAATCGTAACAAATTAAAGATTTTTGTAGATAATACATTTTTTTCGGCAATTTATGCAATGAAAATGATGGTATTAAATTATACAATTTATTTGATTGAAATTGGGGTGCAATATTGCTAATATATTCGTGTTGCATCTGCGGCTAGAGCGTTCAGCTTCTGTTCGATGCTGGTAACGAACGAGTTTCTAGCGCGACTGTTCGAGTGGCTGTCGAGTTTATGATTGGCTGGCTGGCGGCTGCTGTCGCACAAGTAGTTCTTTACTTACTGTTGTACCGGAAAGCGATAATTATGTGCTGATTGTCCTTTGTAGCAAACCTGAGTTTTTAAGAACGACACATAGTGCATATCCATAATGAGTGAAGAAAATAGTGCAAGCAAGAAAAGGAAGTGGTACGTTCAAAACTTCAAAGCTGTATGGTTAAACGAACCAGTGTTTAAAGATTGGTCAAAAGTGGATGGAAAAGATTATTCAAGTTTTTGTGTATGTTGCCACGTCACTCTCAAGAATGCCAACAGATCTATGCTGATGAGACAGAGAAATACAAAGAAACATAAAAAATCTTTTGAGGCAGCAAAGGCAAGTACTAGCATTACTTCATTCATCAGGAAGAAAAAAGAAACGACAAGCGAACAGGTGGCGAAGAGTGAGCTTCGACTTGCCGCATATTTCACCGAACATAATATTCCTTTTGCCAATATTGATCATCTCCTTCCGGTTTGCAAAGCAATATTTCCCTAGGGAAAAATTGCGGAACAATTATCAATGAAACGAACCAAGCTTGCACATGTAATTCAAAATGGTCTAGCTTATGACGAAAAAACATGATAACTGAGATATGCATAGTGCAAAAGTTTTCTCTCCTTATAGATGAAAGTACTGGTATTTCCGTGACTAAAGTGTTGGCGATAGTAGTCAGGTATTTTGACGCACAGAAGGAGGATATCGTGGATGCACTCTTAAATAGTGTTGTTGTAGAAGATGGAACTGCTCAAGGATTATATAAATCTGTGAAGTCATTATTAAGTGAAAATAACATTCCACTAGAGAACGTAATCAAGCTTGGCAGTGACAATTGTAGTTCAATGATCGGTTCAAAAAGCGGCTTTCAAAAGTTATTGGTAGACAATGTTCCTTCAGTGTTCATAATGGGATGCATTTGCCATTCCTTTGCTCTATGTGCAAGTTATGCTGTCAAAGTACTACCATCTTTTTTAGAAGCGTTTATGAAAAACTTAACTTCCTACTTTTCTCGCAGTGGTAAGAGGAAGCGTGATTTCACACTAATACAGGAGACCGTCAATTGCAAACTTCATAAAATTCCAAAGTTATCACAAACTAGATGGCTGTCTAGAGCAAATATTATTTCTGCAATATTGGACCAATACTCTGCTCTACTTCTTTATTTTGAAACAGAAGCAAAAACGGACAACTTTGAAGGAGCAAACGATATTTACAAACGACTTAAATCTCGTGGTACTAAACATTTGCTACTCTTTCTTCAATATATTTTGAGGAAAGTAAACAAGCTCAATACTGAATTTCATTCTGAGCATTTCAGAATTCATGTTTTGTATTCAAGTATTTGAGCAGAATATCGAGACGTTTTGAGTTACTTTGTCAAGGATTCTGTGTTACAATCGAGTAAACTGTCAGATATTGATCCGAACAATGCAAGTAACCACAAAAACCTGGATGAAATATACTTAGGTGGTCATATCATACATCAGCTATTTTGATCAATGAACCATTTGATAATGTGACTAAATAAAGATTCAAGAGTGATTGCTGAAACTTTCTAGTCGAACTCCATAATCAGATGAGAAAGAGATTTTCCTTTGACGAAAATAATTTGGTTGTAAAATTAAACATCTTGGATCCAAAGATTGCCCAAAATATCGATATCTCGCCGCAATCTATAATTCCTGTCGCTATTCATTTCCCTAATCTTGTACCAGAGAACAAATTAAATGATCTTGATGACCGATGGCGAAGTTACCGTTTAGTGAGAGAAAACATACAAATCTCAGACGAAAATCCTCCCAGATACTGGAACAAATTAAAAGAAATCAAGGACGGTTTTCAAAGTTTTAAATTTGGCCTCTTGTCTGCTTTTATGAGAAGTTTAACTATTCTGCCACATTCGTCTGCTTCGGTTGAACGAATTTTTTCAGTCATGAATTGTGTTAAAACGAAACAAACCAGTTCTCTGAAAGCAGAAACAGAAAGCGATAGAATTTTGGCAAAACAATTAATTCCAAGGAGCAACAATGATTCCACTACTTGGCAACCACGGAAAGAATTAATACGCAATTTGGAAAGCGGAGCAATAAGTCACCGATATTTGGAGAGGTAGAATGAAAAATTACGGAACAACGCTATATGTTTGACGGCAGCAACTGAAAAAGACGAAAAAGAAGATTCAGAGTAACACAAGAACAAAGGTAAGCAAATTTCTTCATTAACACACTTTTACTTATATCTGGGGTTTTAAGCAACAATCTTGGGTTTTTTCTAGCGTATGATAGGGTTTTGATAAAATTCTCATTGGCAGCCCTGGATATGATACAGAATGGAAGTTCTGTATACATTGATGAAAATTATTCAGGTTCTGATAGTACCACGGATAAAACAGAAAAATGTATTTTATTTCATAGATCTTCATTATCATCACTTTTAAAGCGAGGAATTTCAACGGGTACTGTCTGGGCTATTTTATCGGTAGATAAGATGCACAAAGGAAGTTCTGAATGAAATGAACAACAAGTATTCATTTAAAACACAATAACTCGTAAATCTTTAATGCATTCATCTCTATAATAATTTCAAATAAGTCGAATCTAAATAGTGAAATTTCCGCGGGAACTGTCTAGTATATATGTAGAGAACTTCCATTCTGTATCTTATCTACCGATCACATAGCCCTGATAGTACCTGTTGAAATTCCTTGGTTTAGAAGTGATCAAATTAAGGATCCATGAAATAGAATACAATGAGTTTTATCCATGGTACTATCAGAATTTGAATATTTTTCATGAATATATGCAGAACTTCCATTCTGTATATTATTTACCAATAACATGGCCGTGTAAGAGAAGAAAGCTAATAGCAGAAAAAATAGAATATTTTAAAGTGATCCAGCGCCTTTGATATCCACAATACAATGCTTATGAAATATGCATACCTGTTCTGATTTCAGTTCAATGTTTTTTTCAGAAAAAGTTCAGAACACACACACATATAGATAAAGAGACAGAGAGAGAGAAAAAAAGATGGCGATACACTTGTAGTGAATCGCATGACTCCACTACAAGCGAGCCTCACGACGAGGCTAGCTGTCATCGACCAATGAGCAAACGGGACAGAAGAAGTGAATCCCACGCGAGGCTAGACTGTTGTCGTTAACCAACAAGTGGTTACACTCAGGCAGCAGTGCCCAGCCAACTACTCTATATAATGAGGCTCCAACGCTCGGCACACACGGACTCTCTACCAAGCACTTCCAAAATCAACATCTCCACCGACAACTCTCATCACCTGAATAACTCAGCTCACAGCGAACAGCAGATCAAAGAAAGCAAAAACCAGCCATCCTGTCTGCGGACAGGATTGGGCTCAAACAACCCACGCACTAACAACTGCACGTGCTCCAACTATATATCCCGGCACCCTGCCGGCAATACCTGCGCATCGAAGGAAGAAAAAGCAACAACCAATATCATATTCAAATGTCCAAATACAAACTGTTGAACTCATCCTGCCTTTAATTGCCTTTTCTTCTGTTGGGTTCCACGACGGTCCCTTACTCCCTCAGGCGCTCCCTCCGAGTTAGATAAAGATATGCAATGTCTGCTCGGAGATAAGAGATGTCTGAGGGTTGGGACTGAAGAGTTATAGAGATCACTACACACTGTCAATTATTTATGTAGATACGCCAGTTTTTTGCATTATTGACCTTTTTCTTTTACACTGCCATGCTATTGGTAGATAAGATACAGAATAGAATTTCTGTATAAATTAATGAAAAATATTCAGGTTCTGATAGTACCACGGGTAAAACTGAAAATGAATTTTATTTCATAGATCCTTAATTTTATCACTTTTAAGCAGTGGAATTTCCAAGGGTACTATATAAGCCATGTTATCGGTAGATAAGATACAGAATGAAAGTTATATATGTTAATCAAAAATATTTGTTAAAAGCACAGTAATTCTTCATAAATCTTAAAATATTCATCTATATAATAATTTCAAATTAGTAAAATCTAAACCGTCGAACTTCCAAGGGAACTGTTTAGTACCATGAATTTATAACTATTGTGTATCGTGAGCCAACTTATTGTGTAAAACAAGTCATAAATTTTATACAGAAAATGACCCATATTGCTATGTACCACTCGTCACATAGTGTTTTCTGCGAGTCTAGTACTTTCTGTGTACCTTGAGTCACGTAACCATTACGTACCAAAAGTTGTGTACTTATCGTGCACCGAGAGTAATGCAATAGTTTTATATTGCGACACATGTAATACTTGTGTATGGAGAGTCGTATAATCATTGTGTACCACGAATTATCTTTATGCATGTCATGGGTCATTTTGTGTGTACAAAGAATCATATTTATGTGTACTGCGAGTTGTATGTATGAGAAAAGGTGGTGCAGATATTCGTATTCTCATCTGCATCCGCAGACATCAGCATAATTTTTCCGATCTGCATCCGCATCCGCACGATTAAATGCGGATGTCGCGTGGATGTCGTATACAATGCATTATTTTAGGAAAAAGTCATGTTTCCTTTCATTTCGTAGATAATTGGAAACCAATCAGCTGTCCTTTATGCTGGTTCTAATCAATACTTTTTGCATTGCTCGTATGATGCATACGATTAATTTGAAAACTGATATGAGATTGTGCGAGGGACAGATTGGACGCAACAAGAGCGTACATGTAATGCGATGATGACGAACTTTGCGAAACAGATATTTCCAAAAAAAAACACAACAATAGAGGATAAATATCAAAGAATTAAACGCATACAGATGTCAGAAAATCCTCTCCTTTAGTGGTGTGCAAATGCTCAGTTGTATCCATCCCTGGCTAAACTTGCTAGGACATACTTAGCCTGTCCCTCCAGCAGTGTAGCCAGCGAGCGTCTATTTAGTGGAGCTGGCATCATCTATGATGAGAAGAAATCCAGGTTAGCTCCTAAGTGAGCACAGTAACTTTTGATTATAGAGCACAACTTGCCAATAATCAGCTACAAATATTAAATGTAAGTAAGTAGCAGCCTTTTCTGAATGAGGAGGGGCTGGGGAAAAGAGGTTGTGAGGTGCATTTGAATTGGGTCCTCGTCCTGCATCCTGTAACACAGATGATGAATTCACTCATTACTTCTACTTTTAAACTATTTCTGTAATAATTTTTCATTGCATAATTTCATTTATTAGCACACTAATTTACTAAACTACCTCATTCATTAGTTCCATCCATTGAAGAAATCATTTCTTCCAACATTATAACTATTTGCATTTATTATTTGTCACTGAAATTCATTTTTCATAGCTCAGTATGAAAACGGCAGGACATCCACATCTGTATCTGCATCTACAGATATTGAAATTCAAAATTTTCATCTGTTTCCACAGATGTTGAAAAATTTACACCAGGTACATCTCTTTTCATGAATACCGCGAGTTATATTTATGTAAACCACAAGTCTCATTGATGTATACTGTGAATCACATTTATGTGTACTGCAAGTCATATTTATGTGTACTGTGCACTATATTTATGTGTACTGCAACCCATATTTCAAAAACCTGAAGCATCATTTAGTTTATCAATCACTGGGAATTTTCCTTCTTTCAAACACCAGTTCTACTTTACGTACTGCTAGGAGAAAACTATTTTCGATGAGTTAACTTTCAGTTGATGAATAAACCTGTCGACAATCTAAGAAAAGTTAATTGCGTCACAGAATAACTCTACAAAACTCACATCAGTACGGGCAGAAAATCATCTGTATTTGTAATAAATAAATTGATGTTAGAATAATCGCAAGTAATCTCAGTTACTCGCTTGCGTCGATGAAAGCTAATAATTGCAGTTTTCATCAATCTGCCAGCATCAACTTTATGGAAAATAATTAAAAACGTTTGCTCACCTAATCACGATTCTATCGAATATTTTTGGCGGCATCCTACAATTAGCGAAATCTTCTCATAATTTCTTTTCAATGAGAGTTATTGCTTGGTTTTAAAATAGTTACTCGTTTTCAAAGGTATGTTGCGGCACGAGTTTAAAATTGATGCATGGAAATTATAAAGGTTTACCATTCGTAGCTTTGGAATCTTTCTCTTCAAACGGAGAACCTGTTGCAGCTTAAGAGCAGTTCAGCTCACAGTGGTAGCGTCGTATTCATGAATTTTATCTAAAAATTTACTTTCAGGCAACAATTAATTGGAATTATCATCTGCAAAACTCAGACCGCACTATCATTCAATAGACCCTTTTAATTTATTTATACAAGATTTTTCCTGATAAGCTTTTCTCTGCGTGTAATTTATCTCGAATGCTTTTATAAGTGGTATTTTTAGATCGATTTTTTTACGTGTTTCAATATGAGCTGATTCCCCATGGAACCATAACCATTGCGGCTCGCTTTCGACCGTACAAAAACCAGTCCTGTTCTTAAATCTTAAAATTTCCGAATACTTTTATCAAATATTGATAAAGAATATTTAAGATTTGAGTTCATTTAAAATGCAGATACAAATCCAGTGTTTGCATGGGATAGTAATTCATTGTAAAACAACGTTCTTGTCACTGTCTACTCATGTTGTAGGAAGCGAAATCATGCTGTAAATGCACATTAAAACACGAATAAAATGTTAATTAATTCAGTAATCCTGCCAGAAGTTACCTGATCGTTTGAAACATTTCAAAGTTTTTAACTTGAACATCTCACGAATATGCGAGCATCGCAGCACAACTTTCGTAGAAGAAATCTGATCCCAATTTTGCTGTGACGCACCTCATGATTTCCATGTCAAACTTTGTATTATTAGCTGTCAGTCGAGCAGCTCACTCACTCTTCGATCTGTGATGCACGATGCAACGTATCAAACATAGGCGTGTATTTTTTAGATGCAGCGTTGTAAAGCCGACCCAAACCAGCTCATTGACCTCTGTGGTAATGGAATAGGAAAGTCCAATTTGGGTTAAAAATGGCGATTAGGCGCACTTAAAAACGAGCTCATTATCTGAGAGCAAGATTCATGCTGAAAACGCTATTTACATTAGCTCTAGGAAACATCGAACAAACTGTTGTATAAACTCCTAAATAAACTCTTGTATAAGCTCTTGAACACATCGTATACACTTTTGTATGAACTCTTGCATAAACTCTAAGTAACATCGTATAAACTTTTGTCTAAACAAAACATCGTATAAGCTCTTATACAAACTATTGGAAACATTGACATACATTTGAGCGTGAATAAAGATCGATGAAGAGAATCTAGGAATAATTTCTGACAACTATTGAGCTTATTTTAGCGCTCAAGTAATTCAAACCATCTTACAATTTAGTCTTCCGATAGAAATGTGAAGGCTTGTACACTCTGTATTTGTCACGTCAGAAAAGATCACTATTTATATGAATAAAAATAGCTTCCAGTGTACACATTTTAACATATTCAGCCCGGTGTTTGATTCGCTCAAAAATTGAGTGTAGCTGTAGCTCACATAAGAGTCACAGCTCCGTTTGCATGACATGGATTCATTCTCCAGCAAATGAAAAAAGTGTCTGGCATACATGATCAATAAAACACAACACAGTTCTCACCCAAATCAAAAGATCGACTTCAGATGCCCTATCAACGACAACCTTTCAGGACGGTCTAATTCTAATAGAACCTCATTCAGATAGACTGCTCGTCTCCCCCCTGTGATCTAATTTGGATCGCCTAATTAATTACATCTTCATTACGATCTAATTAAGGTTGTACTCGACGGCAGCACTATAGTGATCTGCCTGCAAGTCTTGCACTCATGGCAAACTGAATGTTGTGTTACGTTCTTGGAGTTTTAATTTTTCCCTCGAGTACACAAAATGAGTCCTAATAAACGCAAGCCCCATCTTATTCATCAGTCATTGTAGAAACTGAATTATCCTGCATTTTATTTTTATTATAGAATATTATGTCTCAGCGAATGAAAGTTACTGTTGATTCGACAACAAAGCCAGATTCGACCGTCATAAATCCAATACGACTCATGGAAACATCATTTCTTCAGACAAAATTAGAGTAAGGAAAACGAGAATAGGTATGTGCCCTATTCATGGAGCAGGTGATCTTTTGAAAAATCTCCTGATGTCACCGGAACACCAACAAAGTGAAAAGCGGTAGAACGTGTAAATTGCGTAAATTTACACGTGTCAAAGATATGATTAAGTTGCCTAAGGATAGCGCTGGGGTTGTGATAATATCAGTAAGTTGCTTAAATATAGCGCTAGTGTTGTGACGAGGACATCAGTAAGTTGCATGAGTTTAACGTGGTGCGAAAATCAGTTTTCTTGGGGAAGACACAAAAGTTACACAACAGGTCATTCCTCCCATGTGAGCTAAAGGCAGTTAGACGACACTTGAGGACATGGTGTTAAAATTTTTTTGGGCCTTTTCATTTTCAAATTTAGTTGCACGTGTTCTCGGCTTAAACTCAAGTTGATCGTCAAGTCTCCAGAGGCCTGGTCTGCAGATTGAGGCTCACGCCTTGGTGGGGTTTTTTTGACCAGACTTGTGACGTGCTTTCCGTGGGGACCGAAAATTACTTTTCAACTGCGTCAGGTCGCTCGAAACCGATGCCTGGATGACGACGTTTAAGTACTCTTACTGAAGAATCAATGCATTTACACACAATCATGAAAATGATGTATAGCACAGATATAAAGGTCAAAAAAATCGATGGAAAACCTGGTACCTTGAGCTAAACCTATGCATTTCGATAAATACATGTATATATATACAAGCCAAATAATGCATTATTTTATCATGAATGTAATTTAAATTGAAGACTTGAGAGAAAGAATGTAGGCTTGTATATCTACATTACATGTAACTAAAAAATATTATTAAAAACATTAAGAAAACTTCAATCGAAGGATAGAAATTTCATTCGAGTCAAGCATTCATATCGCAAGCTATAAAGCTATAGCCTGGGGAATTTAGAGGCACTCGTATTAGGGGCAATAAAAAGAACATCATAATCAGCAATGAAGCTCTGATCATCTCATGATTGAACAAAAATAAGGCATTGATTAGCTGTTTTATTGGGCAAATTAAAACTGTTCGACCCCGAGTGGGAATTTTGGAGGCTACTTTTGGATCAATTAATGTCAATCGAAATCTCGCGAAACGATGTGGGCTCGAAAATTGCAATATCTTCATCTGTGTTGACAGCGCCGATGACAAATTGGCCAGTCACTGGCAGATAAACGTTGTTTTCACTATTTCACTGCTACAAATGTTCGCAATCATTTCCTTCACATGCAGTACGCATCACGGAAGATGATCAAACATGATTTTATGGTCCCCAGTCACAACAATACTTTTTTGATTATCATAGAATCTTGTTTTGTGAAAACGGTTCTGAGCCATTCCTCCAATATATAAGCTCATTTACGAAAATCGTTCGTTGGTGTTTTTTAAATCAATTCTGAAACACCTGTAGATTATTTTCACTCTACCCATATATCAGTGAATGAATCCAACTTTCTTTCCCGTGAATTCTTTTTCTTTGTTTCTTTGTTTCTTTTCTTCCAATGTGTTATCGTTCTGCCCCTCAACCGGTAAGGCTAAACAGTGCAGTATAGTAGGACTTCTTAGAGACATTCAAGCTTAGATTTGTAATATTTGTTTATTGTTGGTTGAAGAAAGTATTTTTTTCTCGTCAGGCCTGATCTTTTCGGCGGCGCTTGATACCCGTGTCAGTTCAGAGTAGGTGGATAAAGGTGTATAAACAAGTAAATAAACGTATCAATAAGTAAATAAACCTATCGGCAGACGTTTAGTCCCGCACACTTGTGGTCAGCTGAACATAGTTTTCGTTCCTACAGAATCTGGCTGTTCGGTCTCTAGCAAGCCGTCAGTTAGAGTTAAGCTTGCTCATGGATTAGAATTTCGTTCATCATTAATTTTTTTACTAATTGTAAAGTATTATCAAGTTGTATCAATATTATTAATTTTTTCTCCTTAAAGAACGATCAGGCAGGAGTCTAAAGCCATTCTCTGAAGAACCTTAGTGCTAGAAATTATCCTTACAACATATTTTGCCATATATTTCTATTTTTTCTCTGCTCAACATATGATAATACAAATATTTTCGAGTTTTTTCGAAGCAAATTAACAAGAAATTTACACGGCATCGTGAAATCCACTCTCTATCTCCATACTTTGAGTAGGCAAACACTGATCGACATAATATGTTCAGTCATGTTTATATGAAAGCAGGCGTTTGTGAATGTTATAACTTTCAAACAAAAGAGAGCTAATAATACTTTGCTGAAAAAACATGAAATGCTTTTGCTGAAAAATTCTGCGAAACGTAAAGCAAAAATTTTCATAATATATTACAAATTACTTAATACCATTATAATCATGATTTACGTACATAAGCGAAACTCGCTACCGGTACCCTCTGAGCACCGCCCAGGTTTCGTCCGAGCACCGTTCGAGTACCGTCTGAGTACTGTCCGAATTTTGTCGTAGTACCGTTTGAGTACAGTCTGAATACCGTCTGAATACCATTTGAGTACCGTTTGAGTACCATTTGAGTACCGTTTGAGTACAGTCTGAGTACCTTAATGAGTACCGTCTGAGTACCTGAGATATATCGTCCCTCACACATTCCCATCAAACGGCGCCATCATTCGTGCACGTGCTCGTGATTCTGAGTTCTAAAGACTGTGAATTATGTGAGAACGCGATTAAAAAACATGAATAAAAGCGGTGTTTTTCTTTAAGGAAAAGTATTTTATTATTTTAACTACAACAATATTTGCATTTTATTTAGAGTGATAACACATTTCCCAATTTGCAAGACCATGAAGATAGAAATTCTTCAAACAATTCTTTCTTTGCACCGCTGTTGACTGAAATTGCGACTGCGAATACTTGACAATATCTTCACGAGAACATGAACATGAAAAGATTATTTCACTGCATACATTGCTGAAGAACTGAAGTCCCAACTCACATTACAATCGTAGATCCCATCACTGTAAATTTATGGCTTGAAACTGAAGAGTCTTGAACACAGCAGCTAGGGACTCTTAAAATAAATCCTAGTGAATTTTATGTGAGTGTACAACAAGAACTTCTGTCTGATAATAATGAATAAGTTTTATATTACTCTATTTCTTAGATCTAATTGATCAGAAGTTTACACAATATTATTATGACGAATTTGAAGTGAATGCTAGGGAAATAACTGGCACACTGAATTACCGTAACTCTAATCACGAGGTAACAATGAGCTAAAAGTAATTTGTTCATAACTACGCTATTACTGAAGCAATCTAGTTAATTTGAAAACCCTGCATTGAAGTTTAAACCCTATAGCAGGTGGAACTCAATTGCAGAATTCATTTTCTAGATCTGTATAGTTGCAAAATCCATTCATGCATAGAACATAACTTGAACAAATCAGCAAGTGGCGTCAATTAGCATTGCTCTAGTACAGAAAAATACCGCATCAAATCTGACGTATTATCTTGATCACCAGCACTAAGCTCAAGCAACTGAGAAGTTGAAATGCGTGCGTTGACAGCTTCTTCATCTTTTTCACACGCTTGATGTTAACTAAAACGCAGAAATTTGTTCGGTGTTGAAGCTTTAAACTTCGGGAAGTTTCGCTCAGGTGTGATTTTTCTCCGTAATCCTTGTTTTCGTTCTAATTATTTGCTTCAGCAGAGTATATATTTTCCTTCGTTATGCCATCTAGCAATTAATTTTTTCTTACTACCGTGACTTTTTCCATTCAAAGGCTTCTATAACATGTCTACATGAATCGCTAATAAAAAACAAATAATGAATTTAAGTTGATGAAATTATTGGATTAGATAAAATAAAATATAAATCGAGCTGTGGAAACTCATCCCATGCATCAGAGAAAAAAATCATAATTATCACCATTCGCAAATTTAAAATAACTTCCCTGCTGCTTTTAGAGAAACACCCAAGCTTTAATTGCCCCTCCAATATAAAGAGCAAGCACGGAGCACTGAAATACAGCAGCGCTCAGCTCTGAAGTTTTTATTTTTCACTAAAATCAATTAACCTCCCCCTGTAATTGAGGTCATTATTTTAACGATGTTTTCCCGCCCCGTCGAATTATGTACTGGGAGATGCGTTCGTTTGATCGACGATTTTCTAAATGATGCATACTGAACTGAAAAACTGAGCTTCACCTTGATTTTGACACACCATGTTAACAGCTCGAAGCGTATTACTTGTTTTTTCTCATGGAAAGTTTTTTACAGGTTCTTCTGCTATTGCTTCGCAAGCGCCGCAACTAACAGGCTTTGCTTGGTGGTTCTGGTATTACTTCGCAAGCGCCGCAACTAACAGGCTTTGCTTGGTGGTTCTGGTATTACTTCGCAAGCGCCGCAACTAACAGGCTTTGCTTGGTAGTTCTGGTATTGCTTCACAAGTGCCGCAACTAACAGGCTTTGAGTTGTAGTTCTGGTATTGCTTCACAAGCGCCGCAACAAACCGGCTTTAATTGGTAGGTCTGGTATTGCTTTACTAAACGCTGCAGCAAACCAAGGTTGTACTTCTGATTCAAGGTTGGTTCTGAACAAAATAAAAGTAAACTACTATTTTTTGTGAAGCGACTCACGGTACCATGACAAAACTTGAATTATTTGTCGACTAATTATATGAAAATAACTTCTCCTCTGTACAGTAAAGAGACAATGTGATGTTCCCTCAGCCTGATTTATTTTGTACGGCTTTCGTATAAAATTTCCGAAACTCAATACAAAACAACCGACAATTTTTTGTATTATGCGTTAACTTGAACTATTTAGAAAACGTGGAAAAATTTTCATGGTAGGCCTCTTACATACACAGTATGCCGATCATTTGACATTAAAAGAGAAGAATCATCCTATTTCTCTAAATAAAAAAATTCTTTTTTAAAAAGTCACAAACCAGTAAGCGATCAATTTTTGTGCCCTACAGATTATTTTCAACGTCCATAGAGGAAGAAAAAATAAAAATTTAAGACAGCACATTTGAGGAGCTTGCGCCCTATGCATCTGAAGTTATTTTAGGCGATGTTGCACTTCAAACATAATGTATTTCTCAGACTTCATTGATAAAAATTTGCGGGTATTGTCGATAAAATCTAGCACTTTTAAGTAAATCATGAAAACAACTCAATCACATTCTGTTCTCCACACTCCTGCATGCCATCGTGACATGGCTGCTCATTAAGACGAGTTATGTGCAATTACCGTCTCTCTATCTGAAGTCTTTTAATATTTTCTGGTAAACTGCAGAGATTTTCAATCAAAATCCCTATTTACTTGAATTGATAATTCCCCTTTTAAAAAACCTACCGAACATTCACTATCTCTAAGTTATTTTATATTTCAGTCTTCAGATATATTTGTGAATTCATAGCGCGCCAAATCATAATTTACTTTGTTTCTTTTTACTTCATAAAGAACCGGAATGTAGCCGTCAAAGTTCGATGCTCTTTTATTAACCAAATACGTTCAAACGTTTTTAGTTTAAATTTAACTTGAAAAGTAAAATAGTTTCTCGGTACGTAATTTTTTTATTTATAGATGCAGAATGTCGTGGTGAAGGAAGGTTACATTTTCACTACATATCACTTCAAATTTGAACGCAGTTGACGGTGCTGTATACAGACAAATTTTTATCTGTATACACCAAAGTCAACTTTCAGATATTTTTGCAGTACCAATATACTTAAATAGAGGCATAAAACGTGCACCAATTATGTACATGTATGTAGATCTTGCAAGTCCTTGTGACGATCATTCCTTACATTGAAACATCACAGCTGCCATTCCTCTAACACTAAAAATCACAATTGCCATTCCTCTAACGCTAAACATCACAGCTGCCATTCCTCTAACACTAAACATCACAGTTGGCATACCTCTAACACTAAACATCACAGCTGGCATACCTCTGACACTAAACATCACAGCTGGCATACCTCTAACACTAAATATCACAGCTGGTATTCGTCAAGAGTTTGGTCAAGACTCCATCTGTCAGCAGCCTATCTTTGAGAGGACTTCATCATTCACTTGCCCTCTTGTCTTCTGACCCTCACTGCCCTCTTGTCTTCTGACCCTCACTGCCCTCTTGTCTTCTGACCCTCACAACCCTCTTGTCTTCTGACCCTCACTGCCCTCTTCCCTTCTGACCCTCACTGCCCTCTTGTCTTCTGACCCTCACTGCCTTCTTGTCTTCTGACCCTTACTACCCTCTTGTCTTCTGACCCTCACTACCCTCTTGTCTTCTGACCCTCACTACCCTCATTACCCTCACAACCCCCATATATTCCAGCCCTTACTCTCTCAGTACTTACGACTACGACACCTACATTCGTAGACGTCTGGGAATGTCTACAGACCAGGCATTCAAACTTCGAACAAATGAAAGTAAATGAAACGAAAATCGTATTTGCTGATATCCCGGTGGAAACAAAATTTGCTTCAGATTAGATTACCTGAGTGTCTTCAGAGACACATAATAATGAAAATATGAAGGGGATAAAGTGACAGTCCAAGACGGGCGTTTGCGTGCTTTGCAACAGTTGAGTCTGGGGTGACGCACTTCGAATTAAGGAACACGTTTTGAGTTGAATTAGAGACTATATTTATAGCCTTGTTTTGTAAATGATTCAAAGTTTTTTCATACAAAACTAATATACAAAACGGATTGTGACGGTATTGTCGATGACATCCATATAATATTCAAATTTTTCACAGATTCCTAAAACATAAATATACTAATGAATAAATAAAAATTGAGCTAATAGACTTTACTTTTACAATCCTGTCCTTTTTTTCGCTTGAACAGAGAGCTCCACTACGCAACATAACCCAAATCAACCAAATATTCATGAGCTTATTTGCTATTGCACCAGTTTAAAAGATTGAGATTTAAAATTTTCCCATTACAACATGTTCCCATGGCAACACGTTTCCCTGGCATCACGCTTTCATAGCAACATGTCCCTATAACACGTTCTACTTGTAATGTGATCATACGGCAACACCGTCATGAAAATTCTTCGTGTGGTAGCGCGTTCGGATGGTAACACGTTCCTGTAGCAACCCTTTTTATTAAGCTTTTATTACACTACTGCAGCGTTTGAAATGCCCTAAAAATGTGCAATTTAGTCGTAATGAACTCGTGCACAATATTTTTAATTTATGTAGTCCTACGAAGACATCGTTATTATTGTATGTTTTATTTGTGAATTGTGCACTGACACTTTCAGACAGGGTGTCATACGGGACAATCATTTCATATTTCAATTCTACGATCAAAATCTTGGACATTTGTTCAGGAAAGAGTACTTCAGCTTTAGGAATGTCTAGTAGCATGAAAGTTTAATGATCTAAATATATGAATTGATTCTTTTCACAATTACTTAATTAGTCAAGTTTCCATGAATTCAGCTTGTTTCTACTGTTTTAGACGCTAATTTCCTTGTTAATTTTATTTCGAAACAATTCTAAAGAGAGGGCAAAATTCCAAAGCAGAAACTTCGGGATAAAAATTAAATTCGACAGAAGGAAACTTGAACTCGAGGATCAAGTGTGCAGACTTTGCAGCGTTGGTTTGACAGGACCGGGAATTGAGAAATCGGACTTTGGAATTAGAACTCGAGCTTGACAGTTGGAATTAGGAATCTGAAATTACAAAATAAGAATCCGGAACTGAAAGGTCAAACTCGAGAGATGAGATCAGGGATATACATTCCCCACTGATGAGTCCAACAGAATGTTCTTGTTTGACTTAATTACCCGCAAAAACTTCTTGCATATGGAATAGAGCGACGAGCATTTTTTATCAGGATATCCTCGATTCAGAGCAGATTTATTCCTAACATTATGTCATGAATAAATTACACGTGCATTCAGTTGAGCATATTTTAAAATACGTTTATTCATTGAACCGTACATGCATGAGGTAGCATGCAACTTCGACGTGTCTTTTTAAACTGGCGTTGTGAAAATTCACATCTTTATTATAAAAAAAGCAGTGGAAGAAGACTCATAACATTAGCTAGTAATTCTATAGAATTGCTATTGGTTGTAGCATGACCATAATGATGTTTACGATTGTCGGGCATCCACTTCGATGTGATAATTCATTGCACAAAAATATTTTCATCGACATATTATTACGATTTAAAAACTGGCTAGCTATGTAAAAGTAAACTTTTACAGCGAAAATAACGATAAAAGAACATGAATTGAGTGAAAAAATGCTAATACTCTATGACACCTTAATACAAACGGTAAATTCAGTACAGAATGTCAAGTAATATCCCAATTACGTACGATACAGCATCGTTAAGTCATTACTACTGGCAAATCCAGCGCAGGATGTTGAGGACTTCATGGACTTGATGCAGCGTCGTACAAGTGTGCCCCAACAGGGACCTAAAGGGAGAGTTTAACGCACGGACTGACTGGTCACTAGCAAACAACAATTTCTCAATTCTTTCTGCCACAAAGGAACAAAATTTAGCCTCATAATAAATGTAATGTTCGTGGAAATTATTCACAGTTCACGATAACCTCGCGCTCAGCCCAAGAAAGTGTCCCGGCTTATCACTCAAAAAATAAATTAAAATTTAACTCAAATTAAACCTATATGGTTACTCTGAGAAGGTTCATGCAATAATTCTATTTTGTTTCAGAATTTAATTAACTTCGTTAATTTTGAACGCCTGTGCGAGGTGTTTACACTAACGCACCACAGGCAGCCTCATTCATTAGGTTGGAAGAGCAATAAAAACGAGAATTTTAACTGGATATTAATTTTCTGATGGCGAGCAGATGTGATGGACTTGGGAGCGATGGTGTCAGACTGGAATGGGATTTTGTGATCAACCAACATAAATGATGTAATGAAATCTGAATGTTATCAGAACATATGTACATATATTAAGCGAAATGGCTGAATGTTCAGTAATAATTTACACTAATTTCATTGATATTATGATGATTTTGTTATATTTTGATAGAAATCGTAACCATTATTATTATTATTCTCATTATTATTATTTACATGATTATTATTGTTCGCAGATACTACTATAATTTTTAAGATTACATACATAACTTTACTTGTGCGAAATTATTTCTTTAATACATGCATTTTGTATTTTGATGTAACTTTTGTGAATTTAGCGATGAATAAGAACGGAAAGAAGGAAGGAGATACATAAATCGTTTAATAATGTATGGAATACATATTACACCCAGAGTCAAGATCTCATGTCACTGTTCTCTAACGGGGATGGCAAAAAACAGGAGAAATTTTAGCCGCTTGGAGACAAAATATAAGCCATGGTTCGTACAGAGGGAAAGGCTCGCTTGGTGCAGAGGGCATATTAATTTCATGCTCCCGATAGGACACATCAAAAAGAGAACGGCTGGTAAACAAGGTCGATGGTCAGGACTGCGTTGCCTCACCAAAACAGAACCGATGACTGAATTCCACCGCAGCTGTTATGGCAACAACATTACGGCCGGACTTCTCTATTCGTTCACAAAATAATGTTGGATTTATGGTGAAATTATTCGTCTTACTTTTGTCAGGTCATCCGGGTAAGAACCCTCTTCTATAACGGGGCTGCTATGCATAAAGCCTTAATTATTTACGAAGTCTGGAAATGTTAGTAAATTTTTTAATATAGATTCGTAGAAAAATTGTAGTTAAAAGGAAACTAACCTACGAATAAGTAAGAAGATTCTAACCTTAGCAACAAATATAAACTAAAACCAAGTTTACAGCTCTTCCTTCTTACTTTAAGTGTTAACTATGGAACATTAGAGACAGCAACGTAATTCAGCAAACTTAAAGGCTTTAGTTCCCGAAAATCATAATGAGAACGCGAACGTAGAGTCATAATTTGAGGACATTGAGGCGTAGAGCCCTTGACGCGCCTCTGGTTCCTACAGAAGAGCACGTCAAGAGGTGCTCATTGTAAAGAGGACCGCGACGAGGAGACGACGATGCGTTGATTAGACAGTCGCGGCCGTGCTGGGCAGGTAGGTAAGATGTCGTCTAGTGTTCTTAGAAGAACAGGACAAGATTTACTGGTCAGGTAAAAGTATCTCGTCAGCGAAAAATAAATGCATGCGTGTGTAGATTTGTTGATTGCTTAGATGTTTGGAAGGAGAATAGTACGGGTTTTTCTTGGACAGTGGTGCAATTAGGAGAAGAAAACTAGCTTGTGAGAAAAAAAGACACTGCAAGCAAAAATATGTACTATTTTGATGTAGAAGTTCATGGATAAGACGCACAGGAGAATAATAATACGAACTTCCAACTCAAAAAATTGTGGCTGAAATAATAATAGTGACTGTATCCTCAAAAAATTCCGATTTAAATAATAATACGGAATAACTCCTCCGAAAATTGTGTTTGAAAAAGTAAACTCTTTCAATGTATCAGAACGACTAACAATAGCGAGCAAACAAGGTCAGAATAAAACCAGCTACGGATAAAATGTTCTTTTTTTTCCAGAATAATACCGAACAAAGCTCGTCTTTTTTACAGGTTCAGTACACGTACATTTAGAAATCCCTACCCTGCGAGTAAAATTCGACTCTGGGAAATTTTTAGGTGTTTCATACGAAAGCAGTAAAAGTGATGAGTTTTATGTTGAGTCTGGCTGGGTCTTGCATCTGAGCCTCCGTGATATTGAATGTGTTTGGTGCAGCACAATATGTGTATGAGTTTTGTACGACACAATACAACGTGTGTATGAGTTTTGTGCAACACAATGAGTGAATGTGTTTTGTGCTTACGTCTCTACTGCTGTTTTGACTCGAATTAACGTGTGGAAGCTGAACGTGTTGACAGAAGCCGTGGTGTGTATTAAATTTAACGTTGAGTTAACACTGGCTATTACGTCAGCAATTTATAGAAAATGAAAAATATTTTAAGAATAATTAATTGACACTAAAAATGATTGTGTGATAACGAATGATTGTTTATGAGGTCATAGAACCCTACATATATTTTTAGATATACATATTGCACAATAGGAGAAACAAATACTCGTACACCAAGAAAGTTTTAATTTTATATGATTGCAATAAATCAAAAAAGTTGTTCTTCTTATAATACTCATAATTATAAGGTGCATGGTAATTAAATATGCATAGAAAATAAAAAATTCTGAAAAAATAAATTAAAATATATTATTAAATATTTCGGGGGGAAATCATCGTAAAAAATACATGTTACTGCAAGAGACGGTTTCGTGAAACTGATCCCGAAGTTGCAGTTACTGTAAATGAACAAAGTTTCAACTCCTTGGTTTTGGGTATCCGAGCGATTTTATTTTTACTGAAAGACAAAAGAAGGCAAAAAATTTCTTTATTCTTAGACTTGAATTCTTTACAGATGTCTGGAATGGACGCCAATCAGTGTTCAGAGTAATCTAGTTTATCGAGTCTCTCATTTTACTGAAATGAAGAGAAACTTAAAGCCGCCACTGAGTGCATGCAACCCAATTATACATAAAAAAAAGGTCCCATGCCAGCCACTGGGCCTCCGTATAACAAGTCAGCCTGCATTTTGAAGAGGAATTCTGTGCTGTGATTGCATGATATGGCAGACGAGACCATCATAGGAATTTGAAGTTTCAAAAATTACGTAGATTCGAAAGACATGCTTTACTTCAAATTCAAGAATTGATTCAATGATGTTGAATCTGAATGACATTAAAATAAGCTGTTTATAACTGATTCCTGATTACTGAAGAAACTCATGTGAGATATAGTGTCAGTTCTCGTGCTCATTTGAAACTTGTACCTTCAACTGAGGTGGTATCTGCTGGAAAGGCGCTGAAAGCACATCATCAGCATTAACTCAGTGGCATGTAATTAGTTTTTTGGACAAATTAGTTACCAGAAAATTAATTTCGATTGTCTTCTGAAAGTACAAGTTTGCTTGACTCGACATCCCCTTCTTAGTGTTTCATGCTGATCCATCCTCGTCCAAATTTGCATCGCTAGAACACCTCAGTGTGTGTCGAAGATGAAAACTAGCATTCGAATGAACTTGCATGTTTTAGGAAACAGTGTCCTCGAATGCACTGGAAATTACCAACATATCTAGGCAGAAATGTTTTAAAAATCAATAACTTTTTTGTTGTTCTGGTTTTGAGAGATCTGTGAACACATTTATGTGCATGCTCTTTTATTGGTAAAATCTGTGACCGTATTCCAATAATATGAACGTAACTCTGAGGCTAATGTGGACCTCAATACTGGCTAGCATTGTGTTCAATAATCCTGCTCTTATTTTATTTCAAAATAGCAGTCATGCACTTCTTATCGAAGCTGAAAAGTCCACATCCATTAGTCAAGTCTACCAGTACTAGACAACTACTATTACACAATAAAAACTTTAACATCGATCTTCGTGCAATTCCTTGTAATCTTCACGAACATTCCATAAACACAACACACAATATTAATAATAATCATTATCGAATAAATGACTTGCTTATACTAATAATCATTTGCCATTGTACTGGAAAGTTTTATGCAGTTATACACGTTATACATCACGTTGCAGTCACTGTTCTTATACACGTTATACATGACGTTGCAGTCACTGTTCTTATACACGTTATACATGACGTTGGAGTCACTGTTCTTATACACGTTATACATGACGTTGCAGTCACTGTTCTTATACACGTTATACATGACGTTGCAGTCACTGTTCTTATACACGTTATACATGACGTTGCAGTCACTGTTATATTCAACTATTGATGGTTAAGTTCGGAATGCATGCTCAGATATTGCCGCCAGTTTCCAATTGCAATAGTAAGTTCTAGTGATTCATCAGTCAAAATTTGTACGCATAAGTTTGGCTGATGTGATTTTCGATCCATGCATCTTGATGTGCATAAATGAATATTGATTGATCTTGGGTAGTGAGTGTTTATTTTAAATGGGATTTTCAAACTGGGTATATAGTTCAACTTAATAAACTGCAGAAAGGAAAGGAAATTAAAAATGTACAAAGAATCCCCCTGACCACAACTATAACTGATGAATACATTTTCCAGCACATCTACACTTTAAAATCTGAACTTCTAAAAACTTTTCTTAAAACAGTGAGATTCGCACTTATGGTTTTCACCTATTCAGAGTGTCCCCAAAAATTGTATACATTTTGAAAATGCTATAGTTTGAAAACTACTGGTATTCATACGGTGTACATAAGGTAAATAACAACGTATTCCGTTGTACAAAATAAAATTTTGAATTTTGCTCTTTCAAATGAAACCTGTTTCAGCATTCCAACACCAGTATTATTAAAACTACAGCGTTTTAAAAATGGATGTATTTTTTTGGATACCCTGTATTCATGGGAAGTAAAATAAAATTTTCATCCCATAAGATAGTGCTCTAAACAATGTTTCAATTTCGGGTACTTTAATTAATAGATCACTCATAACAACACTTATGGATTTTACGCATTACACAGCCAAGTATTTTTTTTTTCAAGGCTAAAAATTCTGACGTACAGAATAATTAGCGCCATGAATTCTTGGCCACACAAGTTTAGTTCAACTAAAACTGTGACAAATATGCTACAGACAAACAGTCCCTTGTAGAGAAAAGAATAAGGTACTTATGAAGGTAAACAAAGGCAGAAAGTCTTCTGTTTTATAGTTCCGACCTGAGTAAGTAATTTTTCCGATCGAAAACTTGTACCAAAGTCGTAAAATTTAAGCTTTCTAGCAAAATAAATGCGTCTTTAGGCAAGGGGTAATTCAGAAATGATTTTTATATTAGTTTTCAATTTACAACATACGTTATGTGAAATCCCGTCAACTGTTGTAAACTTTTTATGGAGAAATTTGTAATATGAACTTCGACATTGTAATAAAATAATCATTTTCCCTAATTTTGAGCCATTATACAGGGACTTATCGTTAGTGTTTATTGATATTCATGCTAAATGGATAAATGTTTACATATAAAAAAAAATAATACCACTGATTTGTTTATTGATATTCATGCTAAATGGATAAATGTTTACATATAAAAAATAATAATACACTGATCCGGTCCCCGGATACTCAAAGAAACAGCCGAAGTAATAAGCGAACCTCTAACAAACATCTTCAATCGATCTCTCGAAACTGGGATAGTTCCAGGTGATTGGAAGCGCGCAAATGTCACTCCTATTTCCAAGAAGGGGAACAAACAAATCCCTAATAATTATCGTCCAATCAGTCCAACATCTGTCATCAGCAAAACAATAGAAAGACTACTTAAAGTCCGTATAACAAAGCACCTTAATGACCAAAATCTTATTAATGACACCCAGCACGGTTTCAGAGAAAAACGTAGCTGCCT
>VCRD01000946.1:107377-170996 GCA_006783055.1 Trinorchestia longiramus
CGCCTGTGCGTGAGTGATTTGTGTGCACACGACTAAATTGACTTACGTGGTTAAGGTGTACGTGCATGACTGATGGATTTACTTTAGACGGCATGGGACTTCGGTATTGAACCAAGAATGGGCCAAACGGCTCGTTCCTATTGCCTTATTCTATTCTATTCTATTCTATTTTCCTGTAGAGTCAACTTGACATTCTGATTAGTAATTTGTTGTGGTATTTTGATACAAATTCTCATTTCCATGTTCAAACAACTTTCATATCAAGTAAGTGTTAAATTTTTGTTGTTGTAGCTTCAATTTACTACAAATTATTGTCTGAGAATTTACGATGTTTAACTATTATCAAATCACACTGAGGGCTTGATGAACACTAAAAATTTGTACCCGTTAAAAACTAACCACGCCATAAGACAAACTATTTTTTCTTCTTAACTGAAAATTTTGCTGATATTGAGAAGCAATAACGTTGATAAAATTTGCACTTTCCCAGCTGCAATTGAAAGAAGATGCTCACTGTGTACTCCCCACGGGCATTATATTACGAAATAATCGTTTTTTGAAATAGAGACTAATTTGTTAACCAGCTACTGCTCTACTTGTAAAAATCGATGTTAATGCAACTACAGTAAATGTATTTCCTGTAGGGACGGGAGAGCAACTGGAGCTGAGGTCATGGAAAAAAACAATCATAGTTTTAGTTCTAGGGTTTAATTAAAACACGTAATCACTCACTGTATGTTACCTTCCATTTAAAAAGCAAGCCAAAAGTCCAAAGCAGGCTTGGACTCAGATTTTCAAACCTCGATCTATATGGACAAAAAAATCTGCCTCTTATACCGCTTCTCATTCATCGAACAGACAAAACCATCGAAAAATACATTCAGACTGAAGAAACTGTCAGTTTTCCTCCCATGAATGCTACTGAGAAGCCATGATGATGATGATGAAGGCTTCAGCGTTGATTCTTTAAGTTTGGCTAGGAAGGCAAAAGTTGAACGACGGCCCGTCGCTTCCGTTAAGATTAAATCATAGCCAGTTGTTGCCGTTCGTGGGGCAGCTTTCCCCGCCCCTGGGAGGTGAGATTTTCTGGTAATGCTAGCAGAACTGTTCTTTTGACCCTGCTTGGAGCATTGTCGTTCCTCAAGTCGATTAGAAATAATTAATTTTAGTAGTATGTTCTGAGTTACCTTTAAAATTTGATTGAAATTATATAAAAGCCAAGTTCAGTGAAAACATAACGTGGTCTTGATAAAGTTCAGAAAGAATTTAATCATTTCTTATATACATAAAAGTACTTGATTTAAATTACCGTCCGGGGCTGTAAGTGGTTGAATCAAGTACAATTAGAACTACAAAATCTAACCCGTTTCATTTTTTAGAATTTTAAAATTACATAACGATGTAATCAACAGATTGTAATCATAAGAAACTTTGGGAATATCATTACCATTTGAACAGACTTACTTTACTCACTTACGTAACTGGTAAAAATTGGAACATTAAAATAAGACTGTGCTTCAAATAAAAATTATGATAACTTTATGATAAGCTTAGCTACTAACTTTTGGTTCAAATGAATCCCAACAGACGTAGATGACGAGAGATAAAAATTTCCCCTTTTGATGAACTCAAAAAGCATCGAAAGTTGACTTGATTCAATACGACTTCCCTGCAATTAAAAGTAGTTTAGAACTCAGGAGTGAAAGCTCATTGAAAAGTTTTATTGATAGTAGTCGTCGTAGTGCTGTTTCAGAATGTGAAAGACTTTATCCGTCGATTCAGAGAAATCAAAATGTTGAATAAGTGTTTTCAATTTGTATTAAATGCTTGCATTGAGATGCGTTTTTTCCTTTAAACAAAATTTGAAGCACACTATGTTTTTTAATATGTATATTCTCACTGGCATTTTCAAATGAATTTTCTCCAATACACCACACGACCACAGGGAAGGGATTAGAATCTGGATCTCTCGCATTGTGAGCAAGAGTGCACACCTCTCGGTGACGGCAAATTCAGCATCCAAACATTGAAACAGCGTTGTTTATGATAGACTTACTCTGCAGGCTAGACTGCAAAGACCTTTAATGCTTCACTAAAATCCGCCTCGTTGAAATATTCAGTCAGGTAAACATTTAATCAAACAAATTTGAGAATACTGGAGCTCAGAAATGCTTCAAAAGCTGGAAAATGCACAAAGATGAACCAGCAGAAGAAAGACTCACGACTGGTGAGCTACAACGACGTCTTCAGCGCCTCTAACGAGGGAAGTAAGAAAAACTATTTAATCAGGAAATGGTTAAACTCATTGAAGTCAGGAATATATTTTTTATCAATACCTTGTAAAATAATATTAGTTTTCAAGTGAACGTTGTGTTGCATCCAGTGCAACTGTGCTGCGCTGAGGAATTTTAATTTCAATGCTCTCTAGGCTGAAAATTCGCCTGACCTCTAGATTCAAATACAGAAATACAGAGGTCAGTGTCAGGAAGAAAATAATAAAAACGAGAGGGAACACTTTGAAAGGAATAATGCACTTCAAAATTCAAACATTGAGTTCAAACCCTGAGCCTCTACCAACTGGCAGCTGCTGTGATTGAATCTCTACCTTAAAGCTGCAGATTTTTTATCTTAACTCTTTAACTGTGATCATAATTTACTTATGAAAAATAAATGCAGGAAAATCAGTCAAAACAAAAAAATGTTGCTGAAAAGGAGAAAGAATGTTCATGTCGGACAAAATTTCTGAGGCACATGAACTAAATGGAACGATTGCAAGTTTTCAATAAGTGGTCAGATTTGGAATGATTAACTGAGGATGATCAAAATAAGATTAGAAAGTGAAATATATTTTAACAGTGAGAGGAAGCATCCCTTTTATTGATTAGAAGAGGTAAACTCTAAAGGGCCTAAATAAAATAAAAATGGTATTGCATGTTTTCGAAACTTGATTTCTATTACACATATCTTCGTAACTCTTGGGGCCTGTGTATGAATGTTGTGCGTGTACGTGACTGAAATGCTTATGAGTGATGAAGGTGTGTGCACGTGGCTGAAATGTCTGTGTGTGATTGCGGTGTATGTGCGTGATTGATTTTCCGTTAGATGGCATAGAACTTGGGAAGCAACCCAAGAATAGACAAAAGTGTCTTAAATCCTAAGCACAATATTCACCTCTTCCACTCACATCTGAACCTCGTTGTATGCGTAAACTTCGGCTACAAATCTTTATTGCAAGGCTTCAGTTATTTAAGCCTACAATTCTGTTTTCTTCTTTTCCATTAAATCTAGTAAAGTAATAAAAGTAAAAATGTATGTATATATATTTGTTTTGATATGTATCACAATCGTTTCTCTATACGACACTAAATTCGAAATCTTGAACAATCCCTCATCTACAAGACACTTATCCGAACACTTAACTTAATGTTACACAACGATTCTTCTACATAACACTTCATACGAAATACAAACTTCATCGGACAATCACTCTTTTACAAGACTCTTAACTTGCAATTTTGAATAAAAAAATTCTACAGGACCATTGAAAACGTTGACTCATTCTTTTACGGAACAATCACTTATGTTGAATTATTATCACTGTTCCACGAAATATTTCTTTCCATACACAGTCGTATAATTATTCCTTCTTCCACAAAACGCTGAATCCGCTGGGGATGTTTTGCTCTTGATGAAACTTCTTCAAACTAAGTTATGTTTATAACGCTACAAAAAATACATTTTACTTCTGTTCATTTACCGTTTTAGTTTTCATGGTCCTTTTTACTTCTGCTCATAAAATACTCGAAACGTCACAGAACACATTCGAGCTAAGCGATAAACCTCAAATTTATATTATGAACTTGTGTCTTTGAATTCGCAAGAGTTTTAAGCCAGATTTTACACTTCAAAGCAAAAAGGACTGTATATTACTTTAATTCATTTGCAGAAATATCTTTACATTCCTCTGATTTTTTATCTCCCTGAAAGTTTTGTCCGTAAAACAGTTCCTTACAGGACAATGTTTTTCTGAAAACTCAAATGCGAAAATCTCCTCGTACTCCATAGGGATTTTTCAAATGCATTTTAAAAATACGTCGGCTTGAAGGCTTTCCCCCGTAATTTAATCGGATCACTGAATATTATAGAATATCACAGTTGTGGGCAAAAACAACAATTGGATATTACGAAGAGGAGATAAAAGCTTTGAAAACACACGATAAATATTAACCTTACTGATATAATTAAATTTGACATACGTAATGTCAGCTATACTATGTAGTTGCAGAAGATGACAGGCTGACATGTCCTTTTTAGTTTGTGAGAATTTCGATCCCGAAGGACAGCTTTTCAATCAATAAATGTCGTAGATTCATTCTTGGGGTGACAAAAAGTGGATCGCAGCTTACACATGGCATACAAACAAACACAAAACACAGCTTGAGTTAGGCTCTTGCCAGCTTTGGAGTCCTAACCAGAGCGTGATACATCGGAGTAGAAGTAACATCGGTCCATGCCTTTCTGTATCTGTCACATCACATTAAATGAATTCAAATACAGAAGTTTATCAGATAGGGACATTAAATTTAGTTCTATATCAACGGTTGTGGGCAGGAAATCCTACCAGGATTTGATTGTGCATGTCAATGTTCAAATATTTTTTTGAGAAATTTTACACCCACTGTCAGTTTTTTATTATTTTTTTGTGTGTAGATCGTACTATTAAGTTGTGCTGCACGACAATCGTTTGTTACTCGCTTTAGTAAAACTACTGAATTGTGTCTATTTAGTTCATACATTCTTTCAACCCCCTTGTATGGAAAGGATATATTATACCTACTATTCGTCTCGATTGATCATTATAACTGCCATGCCATGGATTCAGAACTGTCGTGTTTGTATCCTTGACTCTGTCTCGAGCTTGCGTTCGATAATCCAAAATCTGGGTCAGTGTTTCCAGGAACGGTACCAGGCTGCAAAATTAGAATTGAAAAGAAAAATAACACTTCTCCTCGAGTAAGTTGTCATCGTAAAAAAATGAATCGTAGCTTTTCACAAGTACTTGATCAAAATTTTGTGGGTAGAAAGGGGATGTTTGCTCGTGGCAAAAGTATTGTTTTCTTTTCAATTGTTAAAGATCAAGTAGAATACATTAAAACATACACTTACGGTTCGTTAAAATGTTTGCGTTAATATTTTAGAGTTAAATTATTTTCACACCGAACTTCTTTATGTTGATACAAACAAGTTTGAACTTCTTCCGTCTCCCTTTCCCAGAAGTACGATGCGTGATACTTAAACTGCACACCTGTGAAGTTTGAATAAATAACACCAACAGCTGGAAATCTTTTTTCTGGGCCGTTGACTACCGCATGACTGGGATACTTCTCAAGTTTCAATCGCAAAGTGCAATGCCGCACGACGTTTTAACAGCAGATGTAAATATGACAAACATTATGTTGATTGCAGTGTGTACTCTCTTCAAAATTGAATAGAAATTTCATGATCATTTCACAATTCCAAGCTACCGTGGTCAACCCCATGCCGATCAATACAAATGCAGTATCCAGGTACGACGGTTGGTATGACGAGGGACTCTTTGTATTGGCGACAACGAAGGTAACAGGTTTTTTATTACATTTAATAAAATAACTTATCAATAGGTTTGTGCGTGTCTTGTGAAGGTGTCCCCCAAATAGAGGACGAGCGTGTGTGAGCAGTGAGGCTACTGGAAAATTCATTTGCATACTATAGACAGTATGGGACTTGGGTAGCAACCAAAGAATACACTAAATGACTCGTTCCTGTTGCCATATTCTATTCTACTTTATTCTATCGAATCCAAATGGGTACTTTCTGTCGCATACAAAACAAAAATTATCATACACAGTACATGAGAATTTTCAGATATGACAAAGTGGTAACTAATAATAAAAAAACTATGGAAGAAAGTTTTGAACCACAATCTAACCAAAAATATCAAATAATCATGAGCTTGCAAAGCGCTCATCGTAGAATTATTCTTTTATATTTTGGGTATTTGTCTGAAATCTTTTCGTAGTCTTCCTCTGCAGTCACAATGCTAGTATCAGTGCACTATGATGGGGTACACGGTGTTCTGTTTCTCGCCGATGTCTGATTGTGACACTTGAACTATGGGTGAATTTACTGACACTGATTCGCAAATTATATGCTGTGTGTCGAGGACTTTTCTTTTGGAGCTTCATTAAAACAATTTAATGTTTAGTTTACACACAACTTAAGTCTAGATCAAAATACTCTAATGTCTAGTTTACACACAACTTGAGTTCACACTAAGGCATTCTAATGTTCAGTTTACACACAACTTCTAAGAACGCAATGCTGCTTCTTCTCAGCTGCCTTGTCTGAGGGTTCACTCGAGAAAGTATTAGGAAAAAAAAATTTAATTACAATTTGGATGCGTCTCTGCAGCTGAAATTAAAGTACAATACAAGGTGAGCTACAAAAAAGTTTTCGCTTTTTCAAATACTTATAACTGTAACTAATAGTTGTTAAAAATACAGTGTGATCTCATTTTCACTGCCATTTATTGAATTTTTATCAGGTAAAATCATTTTGTATTCATTGTCATAGTTTACGAACAGGCAATCGAAAAGTGAGGATGATTTTTTTCACCATTGCGCGAAGATATTTCTAAAAAGGCTAAGATAGAACGATTTACCATTTTTTAGAATCGCAGTAAAAAATCATAATTGATACGTCATTCATATTTATGAGACTGTTCTTAATTCAATTTAACATTATAAATTCAGAAATTAAGTTCTTAACCATCGACCCTTAACAATGCAATTGACAAAAGAGGAGCGAATATTTTTGGTCATAACTTTCAATGATATCAAAAATGTCACAGAAGTCGTTCTACAACTTCAAAATCATTTTCAAGGAATAAGTGTAAGGAAACCTACTATAAGAAAAATGTTTTTTACGAGTGAAACCATACTCAATAGAAACAGGAGAAATTCCGAAAGACGTTTTACAAGCAGAATACCAGAAAACATCGAAATGATGCGCAGCCAAATTGAAGAGAATTAAAACTTTTCAAGTCGGCGACATGGAACAAATTTCTCTCGGTCGACGGTTCGTAGAGTGAGAAAGATTTGAGTCGTTGACCCAGATAAATTTGTTCCATATTGTCGACTAGAAAAGTTTTCATTCTCTTCCATTTGGCTGGCGAAAAAAAATCATCCTCACTTTTCGATTACCTGTTCGTTAACTATGTCTATCAGTACAAAATGATTTTACCTGATAAAAATGCGATAAATGGCAGTAAATATGAGATCATGCTGTAGTTTTAACGACCAATAGTTACGCAGTTATACGTATTTGAAAAGAGGAAACTTTTTTATTGGTCGCCCTTTATTTTTAACGTGCTCCTGTTAGGCAGGTCTTTATGTAGGTTTATCGCTGAATTTCGTCAAAATTATCAGTCTATATTACATTATTCAAGACACTGTGAGTTATCAGAATTCTTAGTGCTCATCGTTATCGACGTTATGAAAGTGAGATGAGCAGATGTGATTCTATCACTGCTTGAAATAATGCCATGTAAGAGATGCATTGTTAGAAGAACAAACTATTGTCAATGTCACAATTATAATGAATACTGCTTAATTTACAATATAATTTAATTATAACTTACTTCAAAACATAGATCGACCGCTGATCAACATTTTCTCAAAGTAGAACTCAAAATGCAGACTATGACTAATTGCAGTTTTTATTTCTGCTCATATTGCTGCTCTTATTGATGCTCATCCTGAAAACAACACAGATTTTCCGAGCCAGTACTATCGTTTTCAAATACTCCAAAGAGTGTGCCGTTTCACTGTCACTAAATGTGTAGACAAAAGATAATGTTGCATTTTGGAACACACGACTGACGTTTCCTAGTATGTCCTACCATTAGTTACAGCAAGACGCTGAGGGTCTTATATTGTAATGTGATGTCCTCACTGTCAGCCCCATAACGTGTTCTCTGTTATAATTCGGGTCATTTTTTGAGATTATAATAATCTACCGCATTTACATCGCTTTTGAAATCGAAGTTCTGAATCGTTTCCTGGTCAGAAACGGGTGGTTCATATAACTTTTCTGACGTTGACCAGAAATAGTTTTTGCAGAGGAAAAAAAGTCTAAAAATTTAACTCATGTACCATACTTTCATTGTTATACGTTATACTTTACTAGAGGACAAGAAATGCAAGAAACTAAGATACCGAAATAATTTTCCTAATGTTTTCCTGAACATTATTGCCGGAGTGTTTTCCCGAATATACACAGTTTCCGACCAGAAGGAGTAATTCATAGTAAAGCACCAGGAAGGTTCTTGAGCCCATGAAATATGCTTCAAGAAAAAAACAACAGATATTACAAGTTTAGCAGTTAATTTTTCACCAAAATATACGATACATTTTTGAGAAAAGAAACTAACCTATGTATGCATACTGTACATATATTTTGCTTAAGACCAGGGGATCCCAACCTTTCTCTGACCTGGAACCCGTGCAGTATTTCGACATATGACCATGTACCCCTCAATTTTTATGACAGAATGGTGAGTAGAAAGATGAAATTCCACTGAATATTTAATATGACATTTAGATTTTAGGATCTATAAACTAACACTATATGTACCCCTTTAGATAAGCAAATGCATCCCTATAGGGGTACATGCACCCCAGGTTGGAAACCACTTCTTAAGATCAAGTGCCTGTGCACTGCAGAATGCGGTGTTTAGAACAGAGTATGGGCTATTTCGATCTTTCTCCAGTAGCTTGCTGCCTCATAAATCCGAGGCCAGAAATTTCTGCAAGACGAGCCATTGTTGTCAGAGATGAGGCCTCGAAATTAAGCGAAGAAGGCATTGTGGTCGATCGCCTGAACGATAAAAGAACAGTTGAGAAGGTCTGGGTAAAAAGTCATCAAAAAGTTTTACATCACAGAGTACACAAAGCTCCACGTGAGTGAACTACTACATATGAGAAGCGTTGTGTGCCAGGCGAAGATGTAAAAAACAAGTTTTCAGTAATCGCCATGGTAAGTTTCTAAAATGAAAATTCCCATATCATAATGAACTAAATAGCTGTGTTCTTGGTCTCTTTTTGTAGGGTTATTACTAAATCAAGTCGGGCTCTCAGGTGTTGGTACCACAGTGAACAGGTTTATTAACTGGTGGCGTTTTCGCCCATGTGTCACGGAGCGCCTCATGTGAATCAACATGTCCTTTCATTGCAGGCTTCTGGAAATCCATTCCACTATTTCGTATAAAATCTTAACGTATTATACTTTCCTGTTTCTTAACTCTGTAAGATAATGTTCAATGCTGCGTGCTATCATTTACCATATATTAGGCGGGAGTTGAGATCCTTTCTCTTAAGATTCGTATTCATGTATAAATTGTACTGCCATTTTTTTAACGTTCCTCATCCATTGCTTGTCTTTATGAATGAACAATTTGCTGTCATCATACATTAATAAATCCGTTATCAGCATCACAAGTGTTTACAAGTTAATTTGAAAACTCAGAAAGGCAGAATAAATTTTTGTTTTTCAATTACTCCTGCTCAATATTATAGTTCTGTGACGACAGGAGCACGAGAACAGCGACTACTAACCTGTAGCGATAAAAATCAAGTGTACACAATACATTTGTGCACGATGCATCCGTTTACTACGTACATTTTTTTTCTACTGAATTTCAATTCACATCCCAAAATTCAGAGTGCTAGATGAGTAATTTTTAAACCTTTTCTGTACTATTTTTAATTCCTCAGAGACTACTTCTCCTTTCATCTCCTTTTCTTTTTCCATATTTAAAATGGTTTGGACGTAAAATATTACTATTATAACGTTGTTGTTGAAAAATGTTGCATAGGCACAAGTTATTCAATAATCGTTGCATTCAAATGAGAAATTAATTATTTACTGTGACGTATTCTTTTGTTTACAATTTTTACTTGTCAATTAAATCATATGTTTTTCAGATATATTAGGGGCATCAGAAAGTTTTGTCCTGAATTTTGTTAGGATTAAAAATTGAACGAAATATTACTGAAAAATCTATTGCTCAACAAAATAGTCACCATCATTAGATATAACCTTTGTCCATCTACGTGGGAGCTTTTTAATCCTCCTTTCAAAAATATTAACAACTTTGGAACAAATAAAGGAATTAACTTCTTCTTCAACCTCGTGAACATTTGTGAATCTTTTTCCGCTGATAGAATCCTTTAAAGAACGAAATAAGTGACAATCTGATGGAGCAAAGTCTTGCGAGTATTGTGGGTGAGGAAGAACTTCCCAACGTTAGGACTCAATTTTTTCTTGTTTGTTTGGCAGAATGGGGTCTAGCGTTATCGTGTTGCAAAATGACTCTTTTTTTTTTGTTCACTTGACCAGAACATTTTTTACGTAACGATGCATTTAGACGTTCGAGTTGCTGACAGTAAAGGTCTGCAGTCACAGTTTTTCCTAACTCTAATAACTCAGAGTTAAAAAAGAGGAAAGGAAGGAGGACAGGACTTTCCGGTATCCCTAATAATATGTATTATGATAATTAATGATTTAGACAAAATAATAGCTATTTTAGAATTTCACAATGAGGAAAAATGTTAACAGATAGTACTAAAACTTTCAAAATCAACAGAATGCTCGTCTGGAGAAGGTTGAAAAGGTTCAAGGAGATTGGACATTTAAAGGACACTTAGTCTTGAACAAGGTCATACTTGAATTGCCTAAACCTCAAAACTGGTAAACATCCATCAAAGAAAACCTCAGAAGAAACAAAAAGAGACCCTCGAAAATCTGGCCAAATTAGGAGACTACATTCACCATTCTCCACAAGGAGAATGCGTCTAAGCGTCCTCAGCTTGTTATCAACGCAGACGAAGCGCATATTCAATAAATGTGTTATTTCCAATTATTACATATTAAATGACCACTTTCTTTTTATTGTATTTGCATACATTTTTTTCTTTAATATACAGGGCTCTGAAAGTTGTAACGTTAATTCTTGAACACCCTGTACATATAGGTCCATTGAAAGCAATCGCAAGGACTCTTGCTTCCTCGTGTTATGTAAGGATCATTTTTTCTTTATCCAGGTCAAATCGTATATTTATAGAACAGGCTGTGACCTTCATCCAGTATTGAGGCGCCCTTGCATAACGCCGAGTCATTTTTATTCTTTAGGACCCGACCATTGGAAGAAAATGGTTAAATTATGGCACGTCTGGTCGTGCAGTCTTTGAGGGTCACATGCGAGGGACACTCAGCAGGAGTGAAACATTTTCAGCGTTCCTTATTCAGCCGCATAAAAATTCTTTTGTATTAGACAGAAAGATCTTCATGTATATAGTATTTTAAATGTAATGAAGAATTTGTTAAAAGCACAAGAAATACGAGTGCATTTTTGGTGTTTTCTGCACTAGTTTAACGGAGGAAAAACTGATGAAATGTGACAGAAGCTACATTTTCTTGTTAGGTTCGTTGGAACCAGATGCAAGTGGAGCTTTGACTAATGCTACGTCAATTACGAAAAATATTGTAATGTTATTTCCATTTCTAGCATTTTGTTGATTAAAATAGAAGAAGATGCCCTGAAAAACTATGCTCATCGTGCCCAAAACTAAAAAAATGGTAAAACATAATAGTAGTACTGATTAAGTTCGCGTACCATAATAGTTTAAACATACATAGAATAGCATCATTCATTCACAAAAACTTTAAATCTCTCTCTCTCTCTTTCTTTCCCCTTTCATTCTCTATCGGTCTCTCACTAAGGAATATTTTTATCTTAACCTTTTTATTCTAACCGTTAGCGAATTTCTTCACCGTCTACATCGAAGACACCGCTCGGTCACTCTCTCCATGTTTTGCTCGCCACTCGTTTACACTCTTTCCCTCACGCGTTGCAGCGTCAGTAGCAGCTGCACCCCGTACGTCGTCACCGCTGTTTCATTTGTACGTCTGATGTCACGACAGGCGCACGCGCGTCCTGGACATCAACTGTAGACTATCGTGAATTAATCTTAACATTTTCTGGTAACTGTTCTATTAACTTTTAAAATATCTAAAGGAAAATTAAAAGTGTTCTTTAGAATTTATTGCCGCAAGCTGTCCAACTTTGACATAAAAAATTAAAGGGAATTTTTTCTAGTATTAATTATTACCTCCGTTAATTGATTATAATCAATAACAGAGGGTAATTTCTTCAAGCCTTAGCGTTCTCTGGATTAATTATTCTGTACCTTTCATTCAAAACAAGAATTCTGTTAATACTTTATTACTTGGGACAAATTTCCAGCGAAAAAAAGTGCCATGATTTTTGGCACGAATACGTCGTCCGTGAAGCTGTTCCTTATTTGGCTAGTGCACTGCGAACTGAAGTAAGGATTGTGCTGTTTCTACAAGTACCAGTGCACTAAAATGAAGTTCAAATGCTTCACAGTAATACTGAGTTAGCCAGAAGTCGCTCCCTTAAATAACGATTGGCAGGCTTAGTTTTAGGATTAAGAAGTTGGTTATTCTTACGACTTTTAGTAAATGGTACTTCAAAAAATATTACTGTGCGCTGATACGGGAAAAATGTGTTAATTTTAAAGATTAAATAGCTCACAGGTACATTTTATTTAGTTTGGATTCCTAACTGTAGCTTGATTGAAAGTTACAGCACGGGTAGAAGCAACATGCAAGGCATCAGTAGGGGAGGATGTACTCCCAAAATAACTTCTGATGTCAAAGTTAAGTTGCTATCAGAACTTGATAATTGTGATATAAGGCCAAAGCGCTGAACTATGGGAGCATGGTGTGGCATTGAGTTGGAAGGTGCAGTATATGAAGTGATCAATTAATGATATCGATGTTCATTTACACTTCTCACTTGACTTCTACATGTCATTGATGTGTTCGTACACAAGTATGAGGTGTGCTGAAATTGAATCTTTGCATTAAATTTTATTGAAGTTGACTTTAAAACATACTAAAAAATGAAAAGGAATGGGGCACTTAGAAAAATTTCGGAAGTTTTGGATAAAATTATATTGACAAGAAACAAATATGTTATAATTTTACTGGCCAAATTATTCTCTTCCCATCAGCAACTAAATAGTTTTCAATCAAGCACGACTTCCAAAACTACCGAAGCTTAGTTAGACAAATAGGAGTTTAGAAGGAGTATATAATAGGAGTATATGAAGTACAGATGTACTTCGTGGGTCCACTAAAAACTACTCTTGGTGGAGACGCAATTGTGGCGCAATAAAATTATCGCATTAGCTAGGCTCGTTATACCTATGTAGGTAAAATTTTAAGAGAAGTCGAAAGCTTTTGGTGGAAATGCCGTTTTCTGTAAAGCATAAACTGATCACATTTTTACGAGTTATTAAGCCGATCGGTTATTTAACTTTGAAAGCTTGAATTACAAATTTAATGATCAGCTATTTGTCTTGTGTTACAGGGGTCAAATATCATACAAGAAAAAATAAGTAGTATCGCTGTCTTCTCCAACCAAGAGTTTTCTTATTCATATAATTTCCCCACCAGCTATTAAAATGATAGCTAGACGAGCTTTAAATCTGGCCACTGTTTTGCTATTCATTAGTGATTGTGTTGAAAGTGAAAGGCCTTCGGTAAAGACACTGGGAAAAAGAAACCTAAAGAAAATTCCACCACTTAAATTATCGTCTTCTTCTCCAATGTCAGTGAAAGTGAAAGATGTCACAGGCAGCCATCTTGTTCCGGAAGATAATTTCGTGTTTCCTAAGTACATTTTTTCGCTGGAAGAAAATTCCAGGTATCCCAAACACCCTTTACTTCCTGGTGAAGACACAGTGTACCCGCACCTACAACAGAAAAGAACAAAATTCCCAATGCCGCATCTGTACTCTGGGAATGTCTACGCTCACGAGGACGGAGATGCGTTCATCGCACAAGATGACGAGCATTTGATCGAAGAGGAGTACGATTTCGAAAAGTCTGCTGCACAAACTGACAGGTTTATCCCGTACACGTACATTATAGAGCTCAAAGAAACATACGAGGACGACCTCTCACCTCAGTCATCTCAAAGTTTTAGCACTCTTGACCCTACAATGCAGCATCACATAAAGAACTTACGCTCTAATGAACACAAGCCAAGGCTGAAATCAGAGGAAGTTTTGAAAAAAGTTGAAATTTTCATAGAAAAAGGATATGACCGAGGAGCTTACGACCATAAAGGCTTCGATGACCACACAAGAGCGTGGGATAAGTACAACGAACACACAGAAGGGAGGTATGGGGGTAGTTCTTCGACACGTACTCATGAAGGTGAGTCGTATCATGACCACCAACCGTTACCATACGATTCCGGTGCGTATCCACACCATAATCTGGGTAGAAGCGGTACGTCACTGACTCCAGTAAAATACCATCCATCTGGTTTAAAGAAGTCAGTACGAGACTGCAGTGGAAAGAGAGTTTCCAATTGTCATCCATATAAAAGAACAAAAAAAACAGCTGTTGTAATACCTACTTTCATATCAAATCCAAAGTCAAATAGCAAAAACAATAGAAGCAATCAAAAAGGCATCTTTAGAATATCCTCCGATTTTAAGGGGGAAAATAAGAAGAATAACATTTCAAACTTAAGGCAAAATTCTGTGGAAAAAAACCGTCAACAAAAATCTTCTAACGTTGTCAAAGAAACTCCAATTAAGCAGTCCTCTTTTCCTCCTGGATTTTTTCCAGACGAAGAAAATCTTTTCCCTCCAGGCGCTTCCTTTTTTTCGTCTCCTGAAAAATCAGCTGCCAGCGCATCTAATACTCGTTCTCTACCCTTCTCTCTGGACAAACTATTTGAATTTCCAGTGTATTCGTCTACGTACGATAATTTTCATTCCAAACACACAGTTCTTGCGTTTCCATTCGACGACCAGCGAAGGGAGACCAGTGACCGCAAAACCGATTCCACTCAGCAGTTCCAACACCGATCTAAGAGAAGACCTGTTTTTAATCCATCGGGTTGGGAAGGTCGAAAATCCACCATGACTAATTTGATCAGCCTTCCTTCCAGCAAGTTTAAGAATCTCCATAAGTTCTTTAAAGTACCGTTTCCTAGCAGTACAATGAACCTTAGCTCTTACAAAGAAGCGAAGTTAGAGTCGTTTCACAAGAACCTGACTCCCGGGTACAAAATCAACTCGCATAAAGCCATACACTTCGGGCGAGCTTTGGACGACAATAAGAAGGAAATGTATGATCTTGCCAGAGAAATAGGGCAACCAGTCGAGTTATTAAGGAAAGAACCTTGTATTTCACCGACGCCTCTCACCGCCAATTTTGAGTTCGGACGATTTAAGCCGAAGCTTGGACCACCGGACTGGTTCGAAGGCGAGCCGCACTTTCTTGATCCGCTCATGGGTCAAGTGGACAGGCTTAGGGAAGCCGTTTACAAGCCCGTACTTGAAGAAGCTTTGTGCTTATGACATCGTACGTTGCTTATGACACCTTACGTCATTCTTTTGAGATCATTGTTGTGCTTATGACATTGTACGTTATAACCATGAAATCATTGTTGTGTTTATGATATCTTACGTTATTCTTATAAAATCATTGTTGTGTTTATGACATCTTACGTTTTTCTTACGAAATCATCGCTGTGTTTATGACATCGTACATCGTGTTTATGACATTGTACGTTGTGTACATGATAGTATCGATGTGTTTATAATATTTTACGTCATGTTTATTACATGATACATCATACTTAACTCATACGACCGTGTATTGTGCTCACATTACATTTTGTTGTGATGACATGTTGTGTTAGAGAGATTACCGTAGTGCTAATAACATTATTTTTACTTATGAAATAGTAAAATCTTTCCTTTTTCAGTACAATTATATCTTTGCAAAGTATTATAGGATCTATATCTACATTCTGGATATACATGCGCAATATCATGCATTAAAGCCTAAAAATGAAAGTTGGAGAAACATTGTGTCGGTGACATAATGGAAAAACTTAGTTTTACACACGTGCACTCAGGTCACTGATATCAGAAAGCGAAACTTTGCTTGTGACAGCGTACATTAATTTCTTAAAGTTATGAAGTGCCCTCTGTTAGAGGCTTGCATATTTTAAGCAAGTGCGATTCTCAATAAAAACAGTTTTATTTCTGCCAGTACTACTGTTCCGTACCGTCAATGCATTATTTCATGAAGCACATGGCACTTTTATTTCTGTTACCAGTTTTAGATATTGCATTGTACTCGCAAATTTATTTATACAGTTCTTTATAAAGTAAGGCAAAGGTGTGCTGACGTTTAAAAAACAGAATACCCGTGGCAAACATGACTTTCATCTGTAGGTGTTATTTAAATCAATATGATAATTGGCATGAATGAAAAAAAATTATTATAGAATTCAATAAATGTTACGTCAGCAACACCACTGTCCGCTCCATGTAATCTACATCAACTCCCTTTATGTATTTCCTGCTGCAATTCTTACACGGATTTTCTAAGAAAAATCTAGAAGAGGCTTTTGTGTTTGTCAGCTCAGTATCTGCGGCATCGTGCGTAGGAATTTTTCATGAATAAATTCAAGTTAGCCAGCATTCAACCTCATGTTTATTTGCATAGTTAAAAATTATTAATAATTTTCTCACAGTATAAAGGTTATATTTAGATTGAAATAAACATAAAAATGCGTGCATCACACACATTTTTTGTCATTATAACCCAAGTATCAAAGCGTGTACACCCTCATCTCAAATTTATTTTCATTTTTTATGAGAATAAAAGTACAGGAATACCGAACAGAAAATTTATCGCATAAAAGAAACGTTGAAAAAAGTTTGAAGTTTCAAGCATTCGCAACTCATTAGGAGTACGATCTGATACCAATGTTTAAAAAAATGTTCATCGACGAGACAAATTACCACTATCATAGAAAACCTATAAACTACCTATTAACAAGAAAACTCTGATAAATTATCAGTTATAAATATTCTTTTTCATACAAAAGAAAAATTACAATTCTGAAACCGAATTTAGCCTCACTTAACCCATGTTCAGCGAAGGAAAGACACTGTCTTTAATTGTTATATAACAAGGGGTATATATAATGCTTCCTGTTCGCTATGTCCCACCTCCAAGCATTGCTAGCATGCAATTTAGAATATTATACTGGGAATCATTAGCCCTTTTACTTTGAAGAAACACTACCATGGAAATAGTTGAACGGAGCACGCACTCTTCTTATTTAAAGTTTTTGCTATACCTCAGATTTCTAGGAGATATCCGTAATAAATTAATATGTTCAGAGAAAGATGTATCAATAAAATGCACGTTCGAACTCTACGGAAACGTGAATACTAGCATTGAAAATTGGTGTGCGTGACGTACAGATGTACATTTGCATGTTTATTTTTGTAATAAATTTTTCAATCTCTGAATTAAAAATTTTTCTTTGTTCGAATCTTGGTTTTACAATAAATTTTGGAACATCTAACTATCTCAAGAATTTGTTGGAGACACAAACAATTATTAATAATGTATTCTCCCCAGTGATCAAAGCCAACATTTAAAAAAATACAGGTATGTTTCTGTAAACTAAGATATTAATCAATATTTTTGCATAATGCTCGTGATCCAGGAAGGAGTAATCACATAGGATTGTTTTATCTCTAGTAAGCGAATCAGGTTTTTATTTTTGCTCATTGTTCTCTAATTGATTAAACACTTTATCTCTGTGATGTTGATATTTCTGTGATATTTCAACATACTTTGTGCAGTACATACAAGTAAGTTCTTACTAGAACATGAGGGGGCTGTGTTGGTCAAGGATTATTGTTCAGGAGTTGCTATACACAAAACCAAGTTGTTACTGTACACAATACCAAGTTGTTGCTGCACACAATACCAAGTTGTTGCTGCACACAACACCAAGTTGTTGTTGTACACAATACCAAGTTGTTGCTGCACACAATACCAAGTTGTTGCTGTACACACTACCAAGTTGTTGCTGCACACAATACCAAGTTGTTGCACACAACACACAAGGTCCCGTTGCTGAAAAAAAAGCACCTCAAACATTGAAAAAAGGAACACTGTCGACAGGATGAAATCCTCCTCTCTTCTTGTCTTGAGTTAAGTCTTCAAGGGTCTCTCGTTTGTAAGCTCAGTATATTAAAGTATGATCACTGTTAGTGAGCAGGACAACTCGATTGTGCAAACCCGCCTAAAGAAGCAGAACTCTTTTCTTTATATTTCACTTTGGAAAAACTAGACCACGTTACTGAAAACGCCGATATATTAAGATAAATTTTACAGAGGTCAGTTTGAGGTGTACACTATATATATGTATGTGTATAATACAATGTTGTGCAAAGTGCTGACTTAAAATATTTTTACCTAATACCATTATCAAGGTTCAAAATCCAAAATCAACTGCTTGGGTGCATTTCACAAAGATACATATCCATACACACATGCTCCTGGGCACAATATAAACCAATAAAAACAAACTGACTAAACCTACACAGCGCATGAGCTCTAAATTTATTAATGCCCTTTATGGTTGAGTTTGAAGTTCAGCATTCTGAACTAAACTCCAAATTTCATTTCCAATAATTAAAAAGATGGTAGTGTTCGAAACACATAAACTCATAAATACCCATGAATTTTCTTCCGCTGAAGAACTGTAGGCGATATTTAAAGTTTAAAAGCAATCATTGTACAATACACAATGGAAGAGCAGTAAGAACAGTTTGCTATAACTGATGGGCGATTGGAACATTCCCTCACCCGTCCATAAGGTCAACACTCACTCAAAGGAAACAGGCCAAGTACTTTTGGGAGTACCAGCATTACACCAGAAGTGTCTACCATTTATCGACGCCTTGTGAAGACAGCAGTGTTTTATGGCGCAATCTTTATAAAGAGCTTAAGAATGGAGCGCTTTATTCAAGTCTCTGTAGAATTATCCTTACATATTGGCCATGAAGGCTGCAAAAACGCTGCTGCTGTGAGCTGGAACGCCATCGTTGGAACAGTTTCGTTTCTTTTTCTCCTCTCGGATGTCACTCAATACCCAAAATTGCAGAGCTGTTTTATGCTTCAATTGGAAGACAGAGGGAGTGCATTGCTGCTTTTAGTACTTTATTGCAGGGCGGCACTCAGGCCACATCAAATTTTTACCTGTGTTGTCAATTCTGACTCTGAGGTCGTTGTTGCTACAGCCGTCACGCTGCAAATGTTGCTTCTCAGTGAAGATTCAATCACAAGCTCTTGACTTACTACAACTACGGTGAATTAGTTTAATTCAGAGACAAATTTGACCTGAGGAACATATATCGTATTTTGACTTGGAGCAGCAACGCCTGGATCTATCAGCATCCTATTTTCTTGGTCTGTTTAGTAGCAGATATACATTTGTCCATACATACATATATACACTCATACATTTATACATACACATACATGTACATGCATACCTATCATACCTACCTACCTACATACATACATACATACATACATACATACATACATACATGCGTCAGAATTTTACCGCATGCAATGCTACTCTACTCAACAAATTTTGAAGTGAATCTTAATCAATTCACGAGACCCTATCAAATAAACTTTATTTAATCTGTTGAACTTGACCAGTCCTGCAAATTGGATGTGCCGTGTGCCATAGTGAAATCGATTAAACGTCGATAAAATTAGTCTCCATAAAATTCTGAGATGGTTAAGAGTTTGGTCCAGCAATCCGTTCTAATATTTTTCTCTTATTCCTCACTAACAACTCTAGAACTTGAAGCATAATGTTGATGGACATCACGTTAGGCGTTCAACTTTCACTGGTTTGCACACTCTGGTAAATAATCTCTTATGTACATCATCCTCAACTGCACATTCCCTTGTTTATGAAAGAGAAGCATTATCCTCTCACCACGAGCCAAAACACACATCTAGAAACAGCCGTGCACCTGATCATAAATGACACGTACGAACTACAGTAAGAGCAGTGTTCTATTGTTTTCCCTTTTGGGACAGAAGGATTCGTCTGAACCATAGCATATCACTGAAAAATCCCTGGTGAAATCTTCCGAAGAGCTCGCTTTAGCCCACGTACTGCTGAGGAAGAGAACGGAGTGACTGTTAAGGCTCTGTTTCTCAGCATGGAATCAAAATAATCCCGTGAGATCAGACGAAAATCAAAAATGGTGCTTACAGCAAAGTTATCACTAGCGCCAGTAACGTTTTAGGTATAACAATTAAATTCGTGGGTGAAGTATGAACTTTTTGTTCAAACCGATTTAGATTTTAATGCAAACTCGTTTTTAATAGAACTCAAAATTTATGCTCCATTGTGCTGAAATTCATACGAATTTCCATAGCTGTACGTTCTCAAGCTAATATTTTTTATAATGTTGCACCAACTTAAAGATTAAGTCAATAATCCTTATAATATGGAAAATGAATAAACAGACATGGAAAATGAATAAACTTCCAAGGGAAGAAACTCAATAGAAATTGAAACAGTGTATGTGATTCAGTTTTTCATATAGAAATTAGGATAAATGTTCCGCGTTAAATCTAGTTAAATATCAGAAGTTGAAGAAAGTTATTTCACAGTTATCATGCTGGGAAAAAGTGTTTCTTTTTGAAAAGGTTTACCAAGAGCCGGAGGTATTTTATGCATACATGTTAAAATCATTGCCAATCCTCGTCAAGAATAATAACAAAAACACGAAATTAACAATAACGTAACATACAACAATTCACGATCACTGACAGGAAAACAAATTTGCCACCGAAAGTTTTCTCTACCGCATGCCGAAAGGTGGCGTATGAAAACATTATGTAAACGCCAATCGTTCCGCTGGCCGATTTTCTCACGGGAAGAGACGGTGGTCTTCATTCTTAGAAACTAACGAAACCACTCCAGTCTCTGAACAATATCAGCCGATCCCAGGGCAGTGTCATGGATGTAGGCGTGAGAAAAAGAGAATTTGGTCGATTTGACCAACGGCATTGCGACACGACGGAAGCTGCTCTCGATATCTGCAGTATGTTGTACAGCTGTTTGCGCCTCGTAGGTCTTGTACAGCTGTTCGTGCCTAGTAGGTCTTGTACAGGTGTTCGTGCCTCGTAGGTCTTGTACAGCTGTTCGCGCCTAGTAGGTCTTGTACAGGTGTTCGTGCCTCGTAGGTCTTGTACAGCTGTTCGCGCCTAGTAGGTCTTGTACAGGTGTTCGTGCCTCGTAGGTCTCGTACAGCTGTTCGTACTAGTTGAGAGATCTTGTGCAGCTGCTCATAATAGGTAGATAATTAAGGGGCTCTTACCACATAGATCTTTTACAGATGCTCGTACTACTCTAGTCACAACACCACTGTAGCTACAACACCACTGCAGTTAGAATACCACTACAACCACAACACCACTGCAGCTACAACACCACTGCAGCTACAACACCACTGCAGTTAAAATACCACTACAACCACAACACCACTGCAGCTACAACACCACTGCAGTTAAAATACCACTACAACCACAACACCGCTCCAGCTACAACACCACTGCAGTTAAAATACCACTACAACCACAACACCGCTCCAGCTACAACACCACTGCAGCTACAACACCACTGCAGTTAGAATACCACTACAACCACAACACTACTGCAGCTACGACACCACTGCAGTTAGAACACCACTACAACTACAACACCACTCTAGCTACGACACCACTCTAGCTGCAGTACCACTCTAGCTACAATTTTGTGCTTTTGAACAAACATAGAAGTAGCTTCCATTGAAATATTCCTTTGGGATTTGGAGAATTGAAAAGGACATCACAGACTAATTTCTGCTTACTCGTAAAGCCACAGACAACTGTCATGAATAGGAAAATCGTGCTCTCAAATTCGATCAAACTGTTTTTGACACAAAAACAAAGCGTGAAACCAATTTGTTACAGAATTTATTGTCTTTGATCCAAAGGAGTTGGCAGCACAATATTTGCCTCTTCTTATTAACTTATTACAGTTAGTTTAACTCATTAATTTAACTCATTAACTCATAACTCGAATTACTTATTACAACTTATTACAGTTATCCCTAATGAAGGAGAGAGCTCATAGAAAATAGGACGATGTCCCTATAAAAATTCATAACAGAATTTTAGCACAAAATTTCAAAATATTATTCATATCTTCTATGACAACATTTCTGAATTTCCCAACACATAAAGCAAATTTGAGAGAAAGAACATTGTAAAAGAATTTATGGCTTAGTTGTAACTTTCATATTTTACGTAACATTTAAATGGAGTGAAAACAAGGGGAACATTTATCCTATAGTACAACTCACTGCTGCTCCCGTCAACGGAGAAAGAACAGCTGCAAGAGGAATTGGTGAGCAGAAAACGGGGAAAAATTAGGGAGTTTCCTTTCATTAGAGAGAAAATTTCATTTTCCCTTTTTTGTTTTTGAGTTTACAAAGTCTTCTGTTTTCATCCCTCCTTCGTAGATGCACGAATATTTCATGAACTTGAAGATAAAACGGCCGAATAAAATAAGCCAATTAACAAACATTTTTGAATCGTGAGTCACAAGAATATGACGCTCAGCAAATTGAGGAGTGACCTTTCATCTGCTTTTCAACCATTAAGTTACTATCTCTGAACTAGTGATACGAAACTAGATAACATTGAATCATTCATTGTCGTTCGATCAGTATAAGCTCAAAAATGTATATATGCCAGTGCACAGGCGTGGAATTAAAATAACATCATATTGAGGTTTGGCTGCATAAAATATCAGAATGCATTCACACAAAGTCCAGGATGGTCGAGTACGCAAAACTCCAAAAATTGAAAATGTACGAAGAAGGAAAATACATCTACGTAAATCATTAAGTAGTGAGGTAACTCAGGGAGTAATCACTAAGTAGTGAAAGTAAAATCAGAGAATAAAAACACGAAAAAATAACTATGTGTACAAAAATCATCATCGCAAAGCTACGACGCAACGATACGTGGCGACGATACGTGATGTGCGGTGAGAGTCTGAGAATCGTGTCTCAAAAATCCGACTGTCTGTATTTTGTTCGTTCCGACGCAGAAGACAAAATGCACAGTTATACATGTGCACTCAGCATGTATGACATATTTTATAATACAAATAAATTGTACTGAATGAACACTCAGCAACAAGAAGAAAGGGCGTACTGTTGAGACCAACTAATGAGAGAAAGAATGCTCCGTTAAAATTAACTTTTCTTCAATAAACTCATCGTATGAACTTTCAAATTCTCTCACATCACCTTCAGAAAATATGAAATTGTGATAAAACGTAATCTTTGGAACACTGAAGTACTCTAGACAAAAAAGGCGGCAGCCAGAAAATTTGATGCAATTTTCTTTGCAAGAAAATAAATAATCGCGACAAACCCCACTCGTGATCATTTTAACGTTTTATCTCGAAAAATGTTTCATTTTTAAACAATAAAAATGCCTCTGAGTATACTTCACAATTTTGAACAACATGGCGGGAAAACTGATGACCATTTGGTGTCTTTCGGGTCAAGATTCACTATAATTAAAAAAGATTTCATTAGCTACAAAATTTTTCTCACTCTGCTACTAACTGGAATATATACACCGCGAATGATTTAGTTTGCCTCGGCTTCTATAAGCAATTTATCAAAATTTTCAATTGTGACGAGCTATCCGCTATAATTACTTTTTAAATAATTTACCACAGCTTGAACACTGGAACTACAGTCCCACCACAATGCAGAATTTATAATACAGTACGGGCAAAACATACATCAAGTACATATGTATATGGACAATTGTCCCATCGATCTATCATTTATCTATCTTACCGATCCTTCAGATTCGGAATTAAAAAGTTCAATAAAATGATATAAAACCTATGATTAAATCACAGTCAGCAATTACCGAAAAAATTTTACTTAGAAAATACACCGTACACGCACTCAACGAAAGCGAAAGCTGCGTTCGGTCGCTCGCGATCGAACAAAAAACAACTGATGGAAGACACGAAGAGAAAAGTAGCACCGAATCGCCACTTCCGCTATCATCGTGCTGCTCCATAGCAATACAAAACTTCTCCCAATAGCGACCTATGATAAATGCAGTAGTAGCAGTGACAGTGATATCATTGCATCTATTGAAGTTCTCGCAACTTATCTTTTTCCCAACCGTTACTTCTGAACTCTGTGGAAAAAGTGTAATGAAATCTGCTTTATGAAAAAAACTTTTATTAAATCAGCTTGTGTAGACACTACTATGCATGTGTTTGAGTTCGTTTAAAAATAATCTATGTTAAGTCTCGGTGATACCTTAATGTTCGCTTGCTATAGAACTCTTTTCCGACGCGTGCATGAAACAAAGTAACAGACTTTACCCAGACATTGCACTTCTACTACGGAAGTGTATGTAGATGTATGAGTACAGTGGATTACTAAGGATGCAAAACAAGGAAGTTGGAGGGTTTTCCATCTCCTCAGTATCCGCTTCGTACATACTTTGATTGAGGTAGCTAAACTTAAAAGCCTGTTTAAGAATTCGAACTTATACCATACTCGGTAGGAAAATTTTCAAAATGGACCATTGTAGGCCTGAACCTACATACAGTACGTTCGAGAGTATATCCTTCTTCTAATTTCGACTGGTTTAGCCGTTTGCTGTAAAAAATGTTCGTCCTGCGTGGCCAGTGGACGAGGTATGTTGATGTTAATTATTGGTAGTTTCATATCCAGCACACTATCCGGGAGTTTTTCATGGGGGATATCATTTCATAAGAAAACTTTCAACTGAAGTTTTACGTTCGTTTCATTTACTCTGCAACGCGTTCAGAAATCCGCGCCTCATAACTTTTGCATTTTTTAAATTTCTCAAGGCCGTTAAAATTACAGGTATTTCATTTGTCAAACCGCTAATGTATAATAAATCAAAAACGACTGAAAATTTTTAATTTTTTTTTTAATTTCCTCAAGTCACTGAAAAATGCTGTGTGAATTCAACCACAACTCAACAGTTTCATAATTAACCAGAATACTAACTTAATTCATACGCGTATTGTGGGACTACGTGGAATGGTACATGCGCGGGTGGTGTTATTCTCTTGCACACTGAAGTGAGAGTAGTTGGCTGCTCCTGTTGCATCATCCAGAAGTAAACTATTCACCTAATGAACAGAACTAGCATTGACTTATAGTGTTCACAGTATGACCGTAGTATAAAATATATCCTCAAAGTAAATCAGTGAAATATGTTAAATAAATTTGTTCATAGGGATGAAAAAAGCTTCGAAAATATTTTTATCCTGCTCACTAGTTTTGAAGCACGAGTACGATCTTTGCGTTAGGAAAAATCAAAGTGCTCATGTTTTGTCGATTTAAACGAATATCCTATGAAGTTCCTACTATCTCAGATTCAGAGATGAACAGAGCTGTCCAGCAATAATCGTTTTTTTTTAGTCCAAACCAAGATGAGAAGAAACTACTGCTGTGACTCTAAGCCAAATTGGACGTCATGTTCTATAGATGTGATCTCTTTGGTTGTCCACCACTTTAATTCCTCAATATTTCTAACGCTCATTGATCTCCCCACGCGTATATGTGAAAGAATGAGATTTGTTATGTTAGGTAGTCCACCACGTTACTTTTTCGGTGTTTATAATGCTCAATGATCACCACACGCGTATGTGTGAAATAATGACTTCGTATAAAAGAAAGAGATTCTAAGCTCCTCCGCTCTCTTCTGTTTAACTAGTGAAAGACAGATCAAGCGTGCAATTGACACGCTAGTTGATCTGCGACACATTAGTTCCAATCAATGTATTTGTATGTTCGGAAAATAACTGTATTCTATCCGAAAATATCAAAAACCAACATAAACCACATTTTCCTGTACATTTTAAGCAAAATGTAGCCTCCATTGTTTTCAACGTCCATGCTTCAGTAACTCGTACTGGATCATGCCTTTCATGCTCCACCAAACACTAAACAAGGATTTTGTGCATTTAGTTCTGATTGTAGATGTTTTCGTTTTCTGTTATGATGTAAAATACATTTTTCGTCGCCTGTAACAATGCGTTCGAGAAAAAGAAGGTTCTTATGCCTGGTTAGAACACTGCTGGAAATTATCAAACGTTGTGTTCTAAGTTAAGCATGACACATAATATTTATGCGCAAAATCCATAATGTTTTGATAATAATTAAACGTAAAAGTCTTAGTTAGAAAGCTTCTTCTTTCGAGATACAATATATCGGACGTATCACAATCATTATCTTTGTACCTTTTAAAACACAGATGACAGGTTTGAGCCGTTACTGCATGCGGATGTTCTTCCCGATGTTTTTTAAAGCTTGCATAGTGGTACTATTTTTCTGAACTCGCTCAGTATGCAATGGCAAGCACGTTTCCTCAAGGTACCGCCGTCTATGTGACTATAAAGTCACTCATTGAAATAAGAGTGAATGGCACTACCGGTCAGAAGAAATGTTTCACAAAACTACAGTATTTAAAACAGTTCCTGCACATTGTAAATGTAAACACTCTCAGAACACCCTAGTAAATCAGATTGACAATAAGAGGCTGTATATACAATACTATTGGTACAAAATAAGGCCTTCCCGCGAATGTTAACGAGGAATGTAAAAGTTCAGATGTAAAATTGTATCCGGACGTTTCATTGTTATTTTTACTTTGCTCCTTCTTGGCTTTCCATTGAGACACTGAAATTGCCGTCAATATCCAGGGTCTACAAAAAAATGTATACACACTTCATGGAAATTACACGTTCGTTTGCCATAGACGTCTACTGCACAATGTATGCGTGAAGCAGAAGTGAGTACGACAAGCACACTGTGCACTCTTAATACAGCCCAGTGGACCAGCTACAATCCATGACTATGTCATGCAATTTATGAAGACAATCTGGACGAAAAAATTTAGTTCTGTAGGGGATTACAAGACATGATAGACGAGGATTAAGGCACCTGCATGATTTTACTTTTAGGGGGCCATGAAAGATGGCGTTTATACCAGAAAACTGTCAACATTGGCGGTTTTTACACATGAAGTTGAAAACTCGTATTGCAATTCCACTGGGTACTTTAGTCAACGTTCTAGGGGCATAATTTCTAGCCCTAAGGTTCTATCAGATAATGGCTTTAAACTCCTGCCTGACCATTATTTAAGAAAGAAAAATAAATAATATTTATAGAATTTGATCATGTGGCAATACGTATTCGGAAAGGGTGTATAATGTCTAATTTATTATTAAATGATCAGGTTAATGCATATAAAAGGGGAAAGCTTTTTCAGCCTACTTTTGAATGCATAATGATTGATTATTGATGAGTTCTTTACACTCTCATAAATTACGTCATCTTGGTTTCAATGCATGGTTTTTCTGCATGCTTTCCTACCGTTATATTTCATTTAATACTGGTAAATGGCATACTTGATTGAAAGCAAGAAACATACATAATTGCACTTGAGGGACTCTAATCCTCTGAATACATGACATGGTAAATGTGCTCCCAGTACTTTCTTTCAACAGCTATAGAGAGGATAGATGATACACACAGAAAATTTAATACATGTTATTCTCAACATCATGAGATGAGAAATGTGAGTTATTTACCACATTTTGGCAAGTGTACCACACATGATGTCCTATTAAACAGTGCATTATTAATGGATCAATTGCGTACTTAATAGTTGAATAATTAAATGTGTACACGGAATAATTTAGTTAAATCAATAGGCGTTCACATCAGATTACAAAATCTGCCCTGTCGCTAACCTCGATCACATTGAGAATAATAATATTAGAACTTCACCATTACACTGGAGATTCGTTGTTGATAGTGGGCTACAATGTTTAAAACTCACGATATAACACCTTAAAGATGCCGCTAATTTTTCCTCTTATCACGGTGCCCCCTAAACTTTCCTATGCCCTAGACCTAGATGTCGCTCTAGTCCCAATCGACTACATCGTCGCCGAGATCTAGTTCCCAAGTCTCCTGTGTCCGTCCCGCATCTATCCTTACTACCGCTTTTATATGAGCCTTGCTCCTCCCACGTATCTTTTCATTTCATTTTCCAATCTCCCTATTCGTCCAATGGTCTGACATAGGTTTCTAACCGTCTCTGATATACTCCGTTCACTCTTCATCAGCCTGAGAGTTTTTCGATTGCGAATTCTTGACAGTCACACGGTGGTGCCTACCCGTTAATTTTCTCTTGCTTGACACTTCTTTTAGCTACAAAAATAACACCTCGACCTTTTCAAGTGCAGGGGCTTTGTTTATGTTTGCACAGCGTGGTTCTACGGAGCGGCCTCCATAGTTTCACTCCTCTAACGTAACTAAATACTTCGAACCTTCTCAAGTGCATGCTCTTGTTTGTGTTTTCCCTTCCCTCGAGCTTGCTTTTCGGTTAACCGCTCAACACTTGACACCTTAACGGTTTAACCCCTTCCCCGGCAGAAACGTGCATACACGTTTTCACAAAAACCACAAAAATGGGAAGAAAAAATAATGGGAATGGGTTTCGTTAACCACAAAAATGGGAAGAAAAAATAATTACAAACTGTTTTCATAACCAGCATCAAAAATATTATATAGAACCAAAATAAAAAATTTGTCTGAAAAAAAAACGTTTTTAACAAAAAAATTGTTGGGGAAGGGGTTAAGCTCGAGAGTATCACAACACACACCTCATACATGTACTTCATACATCGCGTGGAATATACAAACCTATGAATATATCATAGCTACCATGACAATATTAACTTACCATTAAAAAAACACAATGCTGAACGATATCCTAATCAATGAACAAGTTTAACGGAAGGCTTGCTAGCGACAGAACGGTCAGATTCTGTAAGAACGGAAACTATGATCAGCCGGCCACAAGTGCGAGAGACTAAACGTCTGCCGAACCATAGCTGAGTTTATTTTCTATTGTTATGCAAATATATCCACCTATGCTGAACCGATACGGGTATAAGGCGCCGCCGAAGAGGTCAGGCCTGACGAGAAATAAACACTTTCTTTAATTAACAATAAACAAATACTACAAATTAAAGTTCCAACATCTCAAGGTTACCTACTACACTGCACTGTTTAGTTTCTTGCCGGTTGCAGGGCGTTAGGATAGCACACTGAAAATCTAAACAGGGGCGATCAATTCAAAAAATGAAAAAACAGAATTTACGAGCCCAAACAGTGGCTCTTCGTACACGTACAGTGAATGTCTGAAAACTAATAGCCAACACCCCGAGCATCTTTTGTAAATGTAGAGGTCTAAGAAAACTTGTGTTAACGTCGTAATGTCTAAATAAATATCGTATCCTGATATGTCTACATGATTTTATGGTGCTGGAGTTTGTATACATTTTTTGGCAGACTCTTCATTTGCCGAACTGATCAGTTTTCGTATAACAAATACAATACATAGTTTAAACAATTCCGGTGTGCTCTAATTTTATAAATTGTTGTTTAGTTTCCACAAGACACTACAGCCTTATCATTCATTTTATTTCTGGATGTACAGTAGCGACGCTTCGGCTTTGCCGTTCTGTTTTCTTTGTATACGACAGACCAGGAAAGCAAAAGGAACCCCAGATAAGTGTGAAGCAAGCCTACCTTCTGTTGGCAGACAGGAAAGTTTGTTCTCACCATTTTAAAACTTAAGCTCATGCCTACGTTAACTATTAAAATTTCTATTTGAAACATTAGTTTTGAAATTATGTAACTTCGTCATTTAAATATATACTTTTCCAACTGTGTTTAGTGGTGTTGAAACATAGACATTACCAAGCTTTGCAGCTACGCAGCGGTTTAATACTGTGCAGTAAAACCTCTTCAAACTATATATTCGTATTATAATATAGTAATAACAATAATGAATATTAAAATTAAAATTAATAAAACGTATATTATAACTAAAGCGAATTATAAATAATAACATTTATGATTTTATTTTCCAATTATAGGTATAATGATATTTTTTTATTTTCTTCTTTCGATTCGTATGTTCGTTTTTGAGAGTAAAAATATTTTTCGCTCTCCACTCTATTTTATTTTTATTAGACCTACAAACTTATCAGATCGTTTTACTGCAAGTTGCTGCTCAAGGAATCATTCTATTTCCTTCATATACATACAAAGATCAACATATTTATCGGCGAGTTCGACTCAAAACCTACGGTTACAAAGAACCCAGCATAATGTTTTCACATTTTAACGACTGCCATCGAATTCTGTCCAATATCTGAAAAAAATACCTTACGAGACCATACCCCAGGGAGGGCGTCCAAAATATGAGATGAGCTCAACCGTGGATTTATTAGAATAAAGATCACAAGGCATCGGAAATTGTGCACCGCAAAAGGCACTACGAAGGTCGAGGGCTTCGTCCAGAACGCAATCGAAACTTGTGCTAGAGATGAGAAGACGAAATAGTGATGGGAAATTCGATCAATTTGATTGCCAGTCATGCGTCAATAACGTTACGGGGAGCAAGATGGAAATGAACGGTAGATGATAGTAGGGGCCTGAGTGGTAAATCTATTTTCCCCTGATCCATTCATTAAGAACGTAGGGCAGTATTAGGTATTGACTTAAACTTCAGAATAATTGAAAACTATATTGTATTAACGTTCTTATTTGTCCGGTAAGAGCTATGAATTAAGTTGTCACGCTATCATGAGAAGACAGAAAATCGACCCATGGTCCTATTTGGAAAAATTTGGAAAATAAGCAATCCAGCCTAGTGAATAGAGGTAACCAATTTTGCTCCATGATAATTCATGCCCTCATGCTTCTCAAGCTACAAAGCTTGAATCATTAAATTTTGCAATATCCTCCCTATCCTGGTAATATTTTTCTTACTGATTATCCCTTATTTAAGTACTTTGAATTTTTTATACGCATGAGAAGATTCTTAAATAGTGAAGAGGTTATTGGGACAGTTTATTACAGGAGAAGATAGAAAAAACTTTGTAAATGAAATACATGACTTAGAGAAACGTGTAAGATGTCACAAAAGAAATTTAAAATTTCATGCTCCAACGTTTCTGAAAGATTTTATTGTTTACTAAGTGTGTCGTATACGAAATTTCATGTGTGATTGCCTAATATTATATCGTCTTCACAAATTTACTCCACACCAAAAATAGGAAGTTTTAAAGTTTAAAGTTATTTGTTTCATTGGTATTAAAATAGTGACAAAAACAAGGACTGTACATAATTTTCATGTCTCTAAAATGATAGTTACGGTGCAAATGAGCAAAACCTTCTTTTATCGAACAATTTTATCGGGCACAAATAGACGCTAGAAATGTACGCAAATCTGTCACTTCAACCCGGTTCTAAAATTCATCATTATATCGCTGAAAGCCATGCCAGAATGTTATCAGATTTCTGGGTTCAATTTCAACTGCAAGTGTGACAGAAGCAAGCGTGCCTGTTTTCGAAATGCAATCAAACTACGTAGTCGAAGATTTTGATGCATGGCCCTCCCTCCCTACCCTCTCTTGAAGACACTTTGTCACTATAAAATTAAAGGATTTTTCCCGCTGCTTCTGATTTAAGTCTTGATGCACGTTAACATTTCAACGTTACGTACCTTGAAATGATTTTTAAGAAGACGAAGAAGAAGTAACTGAAAGATAAGAAGTTATAGGAAACATTTATTCGCATGACAAACACGGAAGCTGAATTTAAACATGAAGAGCCTCCAAAATCATCAACATTAGCAACATACAACAAAAAACAAATAAACTGATCCTATTAGTTGATATTGAAAGACGTTAGTATGTATAACACCACGGTATCTAACTGCTAATTCGAGATGAATGCCAAAGACAGAAATTATCGAAATCAGACCTATTTTTTTAAATGAATCTGGGCTTTAGAATTCACCCAAAACTGGAAGAAAATTTTGTTTTACGTAAGATTCGAAAGTTATTAAAGGCAATACACATCACTTTATCCTCCTCATTCAATTAATACGAACAATTTTGAAATATTTGAAACAATACTATGAAATCTTATCATTTTCCAGTTTACTGCAGTCGTCTTGGTTATCATCAGTTGCCTCTAGTAATCTAGTTGATACTTTGTCTTTTTTATATCAGTTTACGGAATGAATTTATGTATTATTTATTACTTTTATTTTACTATTAGTGGACGAATGTTCGAAACGTTGAAGTTTTTCCCACTTTTTATTAAAGTAAATATTTGACTTGGTGATCTTACGAAGATCTATTCTTTACTGGCGGCTTTAACTGCATTCTTAACTCTCTTTTATTGATTGTTTAATACACGGTAATTTTAACCCCACTATTGAAAAATTTGAAAATTAGTCTTTGGTCACTTTCACATTATTTTGGTTGAAAATATATTAGTTGTGCAATGGGGGTTCAGTAAACTGTTTCTGAAAAATGAGAGAAAATTTCTCGTTGAATAAATGGCATCTCGTTCAAACACATTTTTACGTGTTTCAGTTTTTAGTATATTATGTTAGAATTTAAACAACAATACCATTCCAAAGCGGTGAAAATGAATTAAAGAGTTTAAAGCTGCTAAAAACGATTGTTAAGAGAAAGGTAATTCACCAAAATTAGCCAGAGAAAAGAACTTTATCTTTTTGCATTATAGGTGTTACTTCAAGTAAACTCAACTTTTATCTTTTGCATGTATTCCAACTCTTCCATCAACTTATTAGGTATTTTTCTCAGCATCTTGCCAAATGAATACTAAGTCAACACATAGCGTCCACCTGTCAACAATTTCAATAATGCGGGACTCGATTTCAATCCAATTTTCGAAGATCTATTTTTCACTGAAAAAAAATCCTCGGGATCAACAAACATTGGGCATCTCCCTCTTCAGAGCAAAAAAGTCCGTCGAGTTCCACAAGGTTCAAAGGTACTAAAAGTTCTGCTTCATTTCTTTCGTTGAATTCTTCAAATAAATTTCTCGTAGTTCATGTGGTTTCATCATAATTCGTGGAAATTTCTATGAAATTTTTTTTTCGATGTGATGGCTCCTAATTTCCCTTAGTGACATCTATGGCTCAAGTGTGTGGACACTGCAGTATGTTAGCATTGTTATATTTGAGAATTCATTGTAAGTGTTTCGGATTTCTATATGAGTCAGTTGAATACTCATTCGATTGACATCTTCTGAATATCACAAGCTTATATTAATTTGCGCACACTTCAATTTTGTGCTCTAAGACACTACCATTGTATGTTAAATACTTTTTATGTACTGATTTTCTTCGGAATTTTTTCTACGATAGGAATGGTTTCTTGTATGATATTTAGGAAGTAAACAGTGAAGTGTTTCACCATGTTCTCCATAACGAATGCATTTTCACGTTTACTCATGGTTTCACAGTGACCGACTGTGAAGACTTATAAATGTCTAATTATACTTGAGTTATGTAAGGGAAAATACATGAATTATATAATTGCTCTTGAGTTTAAAAGTAACACATGAAGCGTGAGATGTCACAAACGGATGACGCGCTTGATAACAGCAGCTCTTTACTCGCTGTATTATTTCCTCACCGAGAAGCACCGATATCAAAACTTCCAGTTAACCTTGGAGAATTGCCACGCACTGGGTGCTTAAAAAATCTGTACAAAGAAAGAAAGAAAGAAAGAAACTTTATTTCCAGAAAGAAAAGCCAAGCCTGTAGAGTGAAGCTGGAGGCATTCTTGATTATTGCGTTTTTTTCGTTCTTTTTGCCCCTCATTTGGGCGAACCGCTAGTGGACGAGGGATTGGCTTTGTTTCTAACACTGTTATAGTTAGTAAGTTCTATAACGAGTTTGGTTCACTACAGACTCACAGAAAAAAACGTATATTTCCAATAAAGTTGGTACGTAAGAAATGTAAAAGCATTGGTTTTTAAAGATGCCTTATCATAAAATCCTTAACTGGTAGGTATTCTATGCATAGTAGATGATATAACAGTGATACCTACGTGTATACGCAAACATTCACATCACGCAACGTTAAATATACATGGTGAAACAAATACAACTTCACTTTTTTAATGACTTAGGAGGTACTCATTGGTGATGCATGTAAATTCTGATGTGGTAGGTATTCTACACATTTTAGGTGATAAATAAAATACTTTCTTTAGGTACAGCTTAAAATTTACATCATTGCATTTAACTTAATTGGATGTTTAACATCCGAGAAAGACCGAAAAAAAATTATGAGAGTGAAAACTTAAAACATGAAGTTGTAATTGTTATTAAATTGTAATTGTAATTTCTAATTACTGGTTGACCGTATGGTATGGCTTGCTGATGATCGATTTAAGTTAATCATTATTACAGTTATCTGTAAATATCACCGTGTTTAATATAAACGGACGTTACATATCAGAGAAAAATAGTTAAAAGAAATAAAATGAAATAAAACAGTGACTGTCTCAAATTATAAAGATTTAGATGTTGATATAGATAAGAAAAGCTGTAGTAGACTAAAGTTCTGAGGTTTCACATTCACTTATTGTAACCAAGTAATTACTAACATTGAAACATGAATTTTTTATTATACTCCGAAAAGTAAAATAAAATAACATAAAAAATGAAGTAAAATATCTAAAAACCTTAAAAGAAGCATAATCTGAAGAGCAAGCACAAATTTATATAGAATTCTATTTAGTTTTAGGCAAAGTACAATTTGTTTCCTATCAAAAAAATTTGTTTTTTGTTTGGCATATGAAAACTGAACATTTTTAATATTGGAACATTATTCAGGTAAAAAAAGCACCAATTAATAAGCCTGACATTTAAAAGAAAAATTAGAAAGTAAAAAACACCCTGGTTTTTGATAAAATTAAATTAGTCGATTTGACTCCAGAGCTGCGGAATTATAGCACGAGTTTGACATTTACGTTTGTTTCGTTTGAATATTCTTAAATCTACTTCAGTTTATACTTAAATTGTGACATAAACACATGCTAGACATTTATATGTAGTATGTTCCGTTAGTTAATTTTGTTTAATTATGCATAGGATCTAATTTTTTCTATTTGTTTGCTACTTATATATTAGAAACTGATGTGTCAGGTTTTTTTGAAATTCCTAATAGATTGGTTTTTCTTCATATGCGTGGGTAGTTTATTCCAAAGTAATGCACCTGAAATTGAAAAAGCCCTTTGTCCAGCATCGGACAAGCGGAAACTGATGTTAACATCGTGTCGTCGGTTAGGTTTCACACATGGTAGTGGGTGGATGGAATTTAACAATGTTGGCAGAATTTTGAGGGCGATATAGAGAGGAAAATACATATATGACCTTGTGAATGAGTAGTCTTTGTTCTATCGGGGTCCAGTTAAGCTTTTCCATGAGAGGTGTTGCATGATCGTTCTTTCTGAAATTTCCTTTGCATACTACTTTAGCAGCAAAATTCATACATTTCTGTAGCTCTTTTTGAAGACCTTTAGGTATATCTCCCCAGACCAAGTCACAGTAGTCAAAGCGGGATAACACCTAAGATTGGATAGCTAATAATCTAGTTTTTTTCGTCAAGCATGTTCTTCACGCAGTGAAGGAACATCAATGTACCGTTAATTTTGCTGCATGTTTTCTCCACGTGGGATGTGAAAGACATGTTTTGATCAAACCAGACGCCTAAATTTTTTACTTTTCCTACTGGTTCAATAATGTCATTTCCTAACGTTAAAGTTAAATTCGGGAGCTTTTTTATTGTGTTCTTGGAAGCAAAAATGATACACTGTGTCTTGCTTGCGTTCAGCTTGAGACCATTTTGGTTGTACCCTGATTTTACGTATTTTAAAAGTATTTCAGCATTTGTTTTTGTGTGAGGTAGTTTGGCCGGCGCGCTTGTCATTGTAATTTGTACATCATCTGCGTACATAGAAATTCTCGTGTTTGAGGGCATGGATGGGAAATCATTGATGAAAATAAAGAACAGAAGTGGGCCGAGAATTGAACCTTTTCGAACACTGAAATCGTTTTATATGGGTGATGAAATTGTGTTTTCTAGTCGGACTGCGTGAGAGCGGTTCGTTCGTTAGCTCTGAAACCACTGTGTCGATTCTTAAGTTAGAGATTTTCTGCAGACGCCGTATATGTTCAACACTGTCGAAAGCTTTGGAGAGATCAAGCAAAAACAAGAGAGTGACTTTTTTTTGTCAATGTCACTGTATATTCTCGTTGATGTTAAGCAGCGCGTCTTGAGTGCTGATATGTTTTCTGTAAGTATACTGGTTTGGATGAAGTAAGTTAGATTTGTCTAAATGTTTTGAGAGTTGATTTGATATCTTTTTCTAGTATTCTGGATAAGACAGGTAAAAGGCTAATTGGCCTGTAATTTGATCCAGTATTGATGTCACCTGCTTTATGCAGCGGTTTGATTATGGAATGTTTCTACTGATCCGGGAATTTGTTTGTCGCAATAGAAGTATTGATTATCAAATGAAGCAATGATGCTGTAACATTGAAACTGTCTTTGATGTATTGAAGGCTTATGTTGTCATGTCCAACTGCCTTTGTATTTTTCAACGCGTATAAGAATAGAATAGAATAGAATAGAATGAGGCTATAGGAACGAACCTTCTGGTCCATTCTTGGGTCGGATAATTACTTCGATAATTATTCGGTTGTTTTACCCAAGTCCCATGCCGTATTTCTAGCCGCGTCAACCATGTCGGCAGAGGGATCCGAACCTGGGTCTTTCCGCTCGCAAGCAGGTTCGCTCACCAGTCGACCAAGCTGGTGATATAATAGATAATAATAAGATAATAGTATAAGATTTTACGTTTTTCCTGTAGACTAACTGGATTTGGTCTCCATGAGTTAGTTGTATTTAGTAATTGGGCAGGATTTAGACCAACATCAACAAGTTTATGAGAAGTAGATTTGGATACTTCGTCGAAGACTTTTACCCCGACTTCATAGAAGAAAGTGTTGAAATTAGTGTCTGTTTCCAATGGATTTTCGAATTTCTTACTTCTTTAATGTCTTTGCACTGTGTTATTTCTTTGATGATTTTCCAGGTTCGTTTTGGATTTTTCTTTGCCTTTTGTAGTTCTTTTTGGAAGTGCTTTCGTTTTGCTTCGCTAATTTTTTCCGAGGGGCCATTGCATGATATTTATAACAGTCTAGTAGAGAGTTATTCGATTTGTTACACATAAATTCTTGTAAGTAAGTTCTTTTACTTTGCACTATTGTTTTATTTCATCTGTTATCCAGGTGGCACGCTTTAGTTTAGCTCTCCTTGTGCTGTATAGTGCGCATTCGTATAAGGCTGCTAAGAAATTTTCACTGAAAATTGAGACTTGACTGTCAAAATCATCGGTTAGTTCCATGCTTTGAAATTCATTCCTCCTGTTCCATAGTTTTTCCTGGAATAGTTTTCGTGTGTATAGAGTCTTCTTACGGTAGGTAATCAAGCAGGATTTTGATTTTTCTTTTGCTACGTTAATTAAACATTCTACCGCGTGATGGTCGGATACTGAAGGTGATATTTCAATGCTAATTATTGCTTTAGGATTATTAGGAATTGCTAGATCTAAGAGAGTTTTGGAAGTTTTTGTTATGTGAGTTGGTTCTTGGACCATTTGTGATATATTAATTCTGTTTAGCATTTTGGTTAGCTTATTATAATACTTTTATTATTCAGGTCTACGTTGAAATCGCCGAAGGCATAGAAAAATTTTTTAGTGTCTGAAATCGTTCCAAGCGTTGTCTGAATGAACTCTGAAGTTAATTGTAAAGCAGCAGATGATGTGTGCACCGTCGGTAGACGGTGCCGATAATGAAAGATATGTCCTTTTTCATCTGTACGTTAAGCCATACCATTTCTATACCCTCACACATTTCTTTTTCCAAAATCTGTGATGTTGTGTAGACCATGTTTGATGTTGATGCAAGATCCGCTACCTCATTGTTTTTTTGCCATCGTATCGGTAAAGTGAGTAGGCTGAGATATTAAAATGTGAGCTTTGAATTCTTGGATCAAACCATGTCTCAGATACGCATAAAATATCAAGGTCTTCAGTTATTATCATTACTTTGATGCCATCCAATTTGTCATTGAGGCTCCGCACGTTGATATGTTCAGTTTTGATACGATTCATATCAGGGTATTTACTCGAGGTGGTGCATTCGTTACATCGTGCGGAGCAATTTGCATTTAAATTTGAGGGTGAGGTGCCGTTTGGTGCTTGTGGTGCCAGCCAAAGGTGTTGTGTTTACCTTGGCATTATTGTCTAGTCATCTGGACGAGGAAGTTTTACTATCGGGTGCATTTTTTTCATTAATAAGAGCGCTATAGTGGTGGTCTTTCAGATGGACTAATAATGGGGATCTGGTTATTTGCAGTGTTATTTTGGGCTGAACTATTGTCTTCCATATGCCGCCGTCCCTTTCACTGTAGATATGGATCGGTTTTTGTAGAGCATTGGAAGTAATTTGAAGGATGAGGTCTCCGGCTGCATGATCGAATATTTTATCATGTAGGTATTTGTGTACCAGAAGATCAAGTTTACTACTGTCTTCGTCGATTAAATTTGTGTACTGGTTTTTATTTGGACTGCTTTCTGTTTCGATGGCTATCATTAAAAATTCATAAGCCTGCATTATGTTGTGTGTTTCGTTGAGTTGAAGGGCTACTGCATGGAGGAAACAGTGTCCGTCTGCCAAAGTGTGAGACAATGTTACATTCAATGATTTTCTTACGTCATCCATGAAACTTCTTACATGGGCATACATGGGATTGGATGATGTTTCTGTGATGTGATTCAGAAATTTACCGTGAGGCGGTTTAATCTGGTTTGGAGTTTTCCTATCGTTATTGTTTTTGTTCAAGTATATGCTAGGAGCTCAAGAACTGCTGTTTATTTTTCTCAAAAATTTCTAAATTATTTTATTTGAGTAAAAATAATATTTGACTTTAAAAATTATATAAAACGACTTATTTATGTAGAGAAATTTGTTCTGACAGAGATGCATTGACAAGAGTCACGTGCTAGTGCGTTATTGACTATTTGTCAATTGTCTCCTAATTATTTTTTCAAGTTTGCCAGCACAATGCGGGAGCTATAGTATTGAGTCAATACTATAGCTCCCGGCTAACGAGGGCATAGTCAATACTATTGACTATGCCCTCGTTAGCACAAAAAAATTGAAGTGCAGGCAAACTAATGAGCAGCCGCCGAAGATTCGAGTTCTTTAAGCTAAAAATAGGCAGTCATGTTCATTCAATCGTTATCCTATGCGACATGAGGCGTTGAAGCCGAGACAGAAGAACTGTGAGTGTTTCCGTCTAAACCCACTTTTCAAGTTAGTGACCACTTCGATCTCGAGAGAAACAGCAAGGTACGTGTATACTGTACAAGGATATACCATACAATATGCGTACATATTGATTCAATGATCTAAAGTTGGCCAATTTCTCTAAATGGGGAAATTCTAGAGCGATTGAAGAGCAATAAGCATGTATTCAGCTCTATGTAAATGCTGGAGTCTATTATGAAACTGTCAAAATGATTCATCTTGTGACAAATAATTATGTAAACACTCTCGTGAAGGCAAAAAATATATTCTGACGAGTTGTGAAGCGGTGGCCACGAAGCACAAATGTTAACCGACACCTGCACAAAGAGGTTATCCACTTCTGGTGTTGGTCCCAACAAGCACTGAAATACACTAAATCGTTTTGTCGATATCTTCAGGGATACATCAATCTAACTACAGACTAAAAAATGTCAACTTCTCTGTAAATCCCTTAATATGTGTGTATCTGTGCGTGCGTGTGAATGTCATGAATGAAACCTATCCATTATTTATTTTAAGTCATTGGCTTCTCTTCACAACCTAAATAAATCAAGTACCACGTCTCAACACATGCAACTAGAGCAAAGCACAGTCGCATTGCAAGCCTAATTTGTAAAGTTTCTTACTGTGGTGGTTCATAACCATGGTCATCAGACGTTGATAATGATGATGTTTACAACTCTGGCTTCTTACTGCAGATCTACACAATTTGTGATAAGGATACGAATAAAGTTGAGCGAGAGATACTCTGGAACTTGAGACATTATGCAAAGGAGCAGAAAGAAAAAAAGTCAGATTTGTTGGGCTGAAATTGTTTCGACACAAGGCCTTGCAACTTGTGCTCCTACCAAAAAAAGAGGCCGGTTCGGAACTGCTTCTTTGAACTTGAAGCGCTTTATTTCTGACGAAATACTCGACAACATTTATGAAAAGATAAATCTTTATTGTCTTCAAAAGAATCCAGATAAAGCTTTTAAGCTGGACAGAAATAAATTAGAACAGTAGAATGGAATTTTAACGCATATGTAACTAGCAAAAATTTCTGGCACATTGCTATGGTGTTCTCAGTTCGCTTAGAGCGTGGTTTTTAATCAAAACCTCAGGACTTGGGTACACAAACCCTCCTGTCCCTTTAATGATAAATAAACAACAAATTATAATCAGGATATGAAACTCAGGCGATGCACAAATTTAGAGAAGTCAGATATGTTTGAATATTAAATGCTATTCCTTCAAATATTTAGGGAGATATATGGCTTAAAATTAAACCATGATTATGTTAGTATAGCACAATACATATAGCATAAATCTAGAGAAGATTTTCAATTAGGTACATTCTTCTGAACTGAACAGTACTATTGACCGGAATGGCAGTAGTAGTGCAGTTTTCTGATATGAATTACAAGTATTAATGATACAATGAACTGCCAATGGACTCTATCACAGATCCGGAAACTTGAGTGCAATTCACGATTGTTATTCCATGATTCAGAGAAAACTTTGCGTCGTCATGGAGGTTACATATTAAAGTTGTAATCACTTTTTACCAGAACTTTAATTGCCTTAAAGTCAGTTACTAATCAAAGTTGGGTTCAAATTAATACAAGTTCGAAATATAAGTTATCGACCGTAATTTCCTAGCCCCTAAAACGTCAATACACGTATTTCATGGACATCTTCTATTAACTTCGAGTGATACTACAATGACTGATTTCTGCAGCTACCAATTACGAATGATAAACATTTTAGGTTGGACAGAGATGAATTTGAATAGTGGAGTGGGATTTCAATGCATACGCAAATAACAAAAATATTAATCTCGATTTTGCACCACGTTAATCATGAGAAATGATGTCTTAAAGAGCGTGAAAGTTTTCCGCAAAACTGCTTGTGAAAGAAACCAATATTGGTCAAAAAGACTGTCTTGAAATGTGGTAAGTTCTTGAACGTTGATTCAGGTATATGATCTTTTAGTCATAAAGTCGTTAAATATTTCAGGAAACCAAGGCAAAAAAAGAGGAAACCCCCAAACCGACCGAAAAATGAGAAGTAGGAATTCAAGGAAGTTCATCACCAATAAACCCGTATTTTCATGTAATGAAGTTGCTTCACTTTTATGTATAGTGTATATATGTATGAGCCATCAATTATAAAACAATACAACAGAATAAAACACTAGTGTGAAGTACACTTTTACTGCCTTGCCTTTGATGTTTGTCATTAACGGAATGCTCACTCTGTCTTTTCTGAGAGAATAGAAATTGAGTTCGAAAGTTTCGGATTGTTAAACCCGACTGTTACGCTCCGTTGCAAATAAAAACTGACGCTTGTATGTAATGGAGGATTCCGTTAAAGATTTCTTCGTACGTACACCACGTTTGAAGAATAAATCCACTGTCTGTAACGTAGAACAGCTTGAAAAAGGCAAATTGTTCGATAATGAGAACATGACAGCATGTAACATAAATTTACATAAGGGCAAACAAAGCAGGTACAGTGTGCGCGACATGAACACAATGGTGCTAACAAATAACCTAGTGAGAGCCTTTCATTATATCATTCCGGACTTCAGCGCACATAAAGGAAGATAGATCAAGGTGCTTGGACTCATTCCAATTCAGCCCTTCGTGGCTAAAGACACCAGTTACGAGAAATGTTATACATAATTAAAAAAGTTCTTATAATGAACTACTTTTTTAAGGGCATCTTAGTGAAAAGCTTAAATGCATGGTACGACAGAACAAAGCGAAACATAGATAATAAAATTGGATTTAAAACAAATTTTATTCGTGTGCTATTTATCATTTTTTTTAATAATGGCAATTTTAGGGGTAAATAAGGTATTCTTTGCATTTTTGACCCAAATCGATCTCCTTTTAGAGATTCCATAATAGAACAAAAGTAAATAGAGTTTTGGAAAGAGAAAATCAATATCTACAAACGATCGTGCCTTTTTTGCCACCATAAGAATCACACCTCAAAAAACTGAAATGAAAAATTGTTACCATTTTCCCTAAGATGCCCCCTTGAATGATGAATTCGTTGTGTTCCGCAGCCTAAATTGGTTCCTTTCGGTGCAGAAAGAAGACAGAAAGTTACAGAGCAAATTGTCAATGATTCGAACATCACTGGCTTATTCAAATACGCAGATGGAAAAGTATTCGATACGTCTTGAGAAATTGGGCTTTTTAATATTCCTTCTTCATGTCACAATGATCACATCTATAAATTATAACAACTTAAAGCTTATATCATGAAAACAAGGACTACTATAAACAGGACGTGCACTGCCATCTAGCTGACTACGGTAGCGGAGGCCAGATTACTGACCTCAGTTATCCCCATCTGTCATAGTGCGAACATTGTCGTAGTCTGTCGCTGGGTTTGAATCGGACATTGTTGTTTGTTTCGAGGCACACTGCTGCATTTCTAAGTGGATACTGTTTCTTTACAAAGTTTATTGCTAATTATATGTATTAAAAATGCCGAACAAGTGTGAGGTTGTGAATTGTCGGGGTAATTACAATAAGGAGAACAGGCGCCGCACAGTATCTTCAATGTGCCTGCTTCATGTCTGCCTTCTCCAAAACTCACACCTCGCCCGGCGAAAGTTGAAGACCAACAACTAAGGTATTTTCTACAGAAGGAAAAGATTACTTCATTTGATGCTTTCAAACCTGAACACAACCTGCAGAAGCAGTACAAGAACTTGATTATTTCAAGATCGAAAGAAAGGCTTGTGTGTTTGTTCATAACCGACAATTTCAGTGAATGCAGCCTGTCTGTGATTGTCGAAAACAAGCCCATTTTGTGTTCCCCACTAACGCTCAGTGCGTTCAAGAACGGCATTAGTATCACTGTTTAAGACACTTCATCCCAACAATGGTTTGAGATCGTATACTCAGTTCGACGAAACTGTGAGCTTGGCAATGCACTGTGACATCCCATTTGACAAAACGATCCAAAATGTTGTCACTCTTCTTCAAGCTCCCATCAGCCTGTGTTGACACCGAGAAGGAGAAAAAGTTGCTATTTTTGACACGTCAGTTGGAACTTTTATCACAGAAGCAGTTTTCCATGAATGATTATTGTTTTGCTCTTCAATCATACCCAAAGTGTAATTATGAACAGCTCAGAGACTTTTTGGTGCTGCTATGCAAACGCAAGCTGCAGTACATCACTTCATCTATTGACAAGGACCAGGTGCTGAGGGAAACATTTGACAAAGTCCAAACACTGCAACAGAACAATGTGTTTCTCTTGGTAGATGAAGTACAGATTCGCCCAACTGTTTAATTTTCTGGTGGAGTGCTCAGTGGCATGGCCGAGAACAACCGAGACTGCAAAGCCACTTCTATGCTGTGTGTTATGATGAAGTCATTGCACAAAGGACCTAGTCTGATGATTACAGTGGAATTGATATTGACTGTCCCTAGACGTTCCGTCATCTGGCAAATGTTCTATTGAATGGAAATGCTCTGGCAAATGTTCTATTGAGCAGAAGAAGGCAGTCCTTCTTCAAACCTTTGTAAAGAAGGCCCGGTTGGCTGACTAATCACTGCAGTTTGGTAGTTTATTGCTTCTATGTCTGTTTGTTTATATGCGTGAATGTTTGTATGTTTGGTTGTTTGCATTGGAAAAGGTTCAACTATAATCAATTTGTAAAGTCTAAAACTGCAGCAACTCGGCTTTCTATAAAGTGGCCACTAAGCTCATAGAATAATACATGTTAAGTCCGGTTAAAATTGGTATTTCAAAGCATTACAGTGCTTTAAACCATTTAAAATTCACTATAAAACCATATTATCCCTTCTATTGCTTGAAAGAAGTAATTTTTGATTAATTTGTCCGATAGAAAATGTTATGTTACTAAGAATGCAATGGCCTCCGCTAGCGTAGTCAGCTATAAGGCTGAGCACGTCCTGTTTTTAGTAGTCCTTGCATGAAAACTATATTTCTATTCGAAGTTTTCAAAAAGTTCTCAATAGAAATTTTATAACAAAAAATGTATAATGACTAGGCTAAAAAGTATTTAATACATAATACTAAATTTAATTTAACATTTTCTTCCGTATCCTTCGTTTACTATTACAGCATGGAACAGTTATTACAGCATGGAATATGTTAGCCACTGTGGTCAAGTGGTCTACGGCTTGTGTTGTGTGTCAGGTCTCTGCTTCGTGCGAAAGACTGCGGGTTCGAACCCGGCCGTGAACACAAGATGTTTCTCGTTGCTTTTTCGTGCCGTGAGCTCGCACATATTGGTAAGGCTTACTGGGTAAGCAGTCATGGCCCATGGTCACGCCCATCAAACCTCCCGAAATCATGATCATCACCCCTACTCTAAGAATGTTAACCTTTGAATTTGAAAAACCAATGTACTAAATATCTATGTACTGTAAAGTTTGGTTGTGCTTGGGGAATTTTAAGCAACCAACTTTAACAAAACCTAATCTATCTGCCCGTGTGACTTTACTCAAGGAGAATAAAAGAACTCATCACAGGAACTCAGCTTGGTATTCAAGAAGTTGGCACGAGAAATAGCTTGGAATCTTCTTGGGATGATTGAGCCAGTCCAGAGCTTCCAGATGATGGTTAGGCCAGTCCAGCTTCAGGGATGAATAGCCAGTCCAGAGCTATAGTGACTGCGGCTTGAGATGTTGCACGAGAACAGCCAGTACAGTAGGTGCAGTATGTGGCGTATTAGTGTACGAGTGCAGCGGGTATAGTATAGTGTAGTAGGTAGGTAAGTATAGGGCCAGCGAGTGGGTGGTAGACGGTCTCCCAAATTCTGCACGTAAGTGAAGTGATGAGTACATATACACGGATCATAACCGCATCATAAGTCCCATTGACAATTCTCAAACTTTGCCAGGATAAAGTGCAGAAGGCAGTACTGGTTAAGAATTATTAGCAACCAGCTCACCATTTAGCCAAGTTCTTGGTTTCACATTCTTACAGTGAGGCAGGAGTTTATTAAATTGATTTCATGAGTTATTGATAGAATCAGAAATAATTAAATTATATCCTTGGCATAAGTCTGAAGGATTTGTATTGGGTTTTTTTAGAAACCAATTTTAGCAACATGAAACAGGAAAATTGACATTAGATAAAAAAGGTCATTCTTAGCCTTTAAATATTCATAAATCTGAATTAAGTAATGACCACAAAATAATTGAGTTTAGACCTTCAAAGAAGTAGCTTTTAGGTCTGTAAAAATATTAATACAGAGTTTTTCCACATATAAAAGAAACACAATAATTCCTAAGGTGGCAAAATTAGGAATAAATGCTATGAGCTAAATCATAATTTTGCATCAACTAGTCAACAGAGTCTGGTTTTTCTAGTCAACAGAGTCTGGTTTTTATAGTCAACAGAGTCTGGTTTTCTAGTCAACAGAGTGTGGTTTTAGTTTTAAAATTATTGTAATAATTATCACGACAATCTCTAGTGAGATTAATGAGATAAATGCTAACTTATATTTAATGAGATACATGCTAACTTATATTTTAACGTGCTATTACAGAGATATGAATGGTACATTGAGTGATGCCGTTCATGCTACATTACCTCGGTTTTCTAATCTCTAGAAACAATTCCTAACACTTGACTTTGCTCTAATAATTCACGGTGCAGAAACAAACACTTGAAAAATCTAAACATCACCAAAGAACACAGATACACTGGCAAGTTAAACACAAATATTAAGACAAGTCTAAAAATACTTAAGACATAGTATGCTCACCAGGGAATTATAACCTAACGTCACATGTTGATGTTCACGAGTGGCTTTGCTGGGAGATTGGTAATTGGAAATAAAGATTGTTTTTTTAAGTGAGGTTTTTGCACATGGTGGCAGGAATATTTGCCTATTCTTCTTTGCAAATCTCTTCTAAATCATGCGTTTATTGGCATTCGTTCACCAAACCAAGCTTTTAGTTTTCTCCGCAGATTATCAATCGAATTTGGGTCCGCAGACTGGCTGGACCACGGCAACACTCTTACAATGTTATCTGCAAACCCTTTTGCTGTAAGTTGTTTTCGCAATATGCTTGGGATCGTTGTGTTGCTGGAATTCCTAATCTTCTCCAAACTTCAACATGTCAATTGATTGGTAAAGATCTTCCGCAAGAATATTACGATACATGACCCCAGTCATGCGTCCATTGATGATATGAAAATTGCCAGTAACATGGGACGAGAAGTAACCCCAAATCATTGTTTCGTCCTACAAATTTAGCAGTAGGGATGGTGTTTTTTGGGTTGAAAGCCTCATCGTTCTTTTTCCAAAAATAACGTCGACCATCATATATGAATAATTTATTTTGGTCTCATCTGGCTAAAACATATTTTTCCAAGTCTTTTGGTTTTCATAAGAAACTATTTGCAAGTTCTAATCGAGCTTTAACGTGACGTTCGGTCAGAAGAGGAACTTTTCTGGCTTTGTAGGATATAAGTCCACATTCTCTTAACACATTTCTTACAGAATGACGAGAATCCATTGTTTCAACTGCCTCTAAATCTATTCGGGTAGTTTGAAGATTTTTGAAGCGATTCTCATCAGTTTATTAGTTGTTTGGGTCGAAATTTTCTTGGGACCTGTTCGGAGTAGATTATCAAACAAAACAACTTTATTTCCAATCAAGTACACAGTACATAGACATCAGTACATTGGTTTTTCAAATTCCCAAGGCTAACATTCTTAGAGTAAGGACGATGTGCCTTCCACTTCTGTATTACCGATCCTACTTTCGATGGATGCAGATTAAACTGTTTTCCAATGGCCCTGTAGCCTTGACAACTGTGACCACTTTTAAGCGTTGACGATGTTATTTTCGATATCTACACTCAGTTCTCTGCTATTAGGCATTGTTGATATCCAGTGAATTATAACAACACACTGCACTCGTTTTAATCTTGACGTAAATAACACTGATTAGATGTTCCAATATTTCAAAGACTTATAAAATTGACAATTAATGCTCCTGAAATATGAAAAAATACAACATAATGCAAAATTTTGACGAAGTTATATATAAATATATTTTAGCAATATGTATTAAATACTTTTGAGTCCAATCGTTTTATATTTTTTGTCATTAAATCCCTAACGAGAACTTTTTGGAAACTTTTCGAGTAGTAATATACCCGCCATGACGCAAGCTTTAAGTAGGTACAATTTATAATTGTGATCATTGTCACAGTCAGAAGAAATATTAAAAAATTTAATTTTTCAAGATGCATCGGATATTTATTCTAACTGTATATGTATTACAGTGATTCTTATTAGGTTGTTACAAAAATAATGGCCGATTTCAAAAGCATGCATTTAATCCTTGGTAAATGAACAATAGAGATGTTAAACTTAGTCAAAATATGAACCCTGAGCAGCTATGCATCTCTGCCATCGGACTACGAGATTATTTATCCCTTGTTGATAAAAAGTTAATGGCTGTGATGCAACAAAATCTTTGAAGGTCGTTTCCACTTCTTGTTTAGACCTAAAAGTTTTACCATCCAAAAATGTGCTTAAGTGCTTGAATAAATGATAATCAGTAGGTGAAAGACCTGGAGAATATGGAGGATGTGGTAAAGTCTCGTATCCCAGTTCTGTGAGTTTCTGGACGGTCATTCTTGCAACATGTGATCGCGCGTTATCGTGGAGCAGAATTGGACCACGTCGATTTACTAATGCCGGTCTCTTTTCCCTCAATCGAGCATGCATAACAGTGAGATCATTGCAGTATCTCTCTGCATTAATGGTCTCATTGACTCCCAAAAAAACTGTAGTGAATTACACCTATTGCAGACCACCAGACAGTCACCATAATCTGTTTCTGGTGCAACATTGGCTTTGGGAAGTGTTTGAGGGGCTCATCACGATCAAGCCATTGACCTGATCGTTTACGGTTATCATAAAGGACCCACTTTTCGTCACAAGTGACAATTCGGTCAAGAAAGGGATCGTTGGTGTTGCGCAGAGAGAGCATCGAGCACACTTCAAAACGCCTAAACTTTTGATTCTCATTGAGCTCATGAGGAACCCATTTATCGAGCTTTTTCACCTTTCCAATAAGCTTCAAATGGCGCGAGACTGTTGCAATGCTGACACCAAGTGTCTGAGACATTTCTCTAACACTTTGACGTGGATTTTGCTCAACAACCGCATGCAATTACTCGTTATCGAGATTACCCAAACGTCCTCTACCCTCTTCATCTTTAAGGCTCTCATCACCACTCCGGAATTTCTCGAACCAACTTCGTACTGTCCGATCCCTTGTGGACTCTTCTCCCTATGCTCGGTTGATATTGGTAGAAGCTACGGAGGCGTTGTGCCCAAGTTTGAACTCGTGCAACATAAGTAGGCGAAGGTCATGTTTTGTCATGTTCATCATGGAGGGATTCTATCCTTCAAAATTACGTTCTGTCTGAAAATAAGTTACAAAATATTAATGAGCACACATTAATTGTTATGCATGCCAAGGTTCATCGAAAATAAACTAAAAAAGTTGTGTTAAAATTACTTTTCAAACCCCAGACCTTCGAGCGGCCATTATTTTTGTAACAACCTAATATTTATTTTTTGACACATTTAAAAGTCCTGGGGTTTTAAAATGTTCGTTTTGAGGTATAAAAGCTGAATTTTTAAATCGATCAGACAATTATTCGAACAGCGCTGGCCAATTCAAATATATGTTAGGTATGTACGTATAATATGTATGTATATATGTATAGTAAATTCTTGTGCGAATAGTAAAGCACAGGTCAAAGTCACGAATATAATTGGTTTCGGATCAAGGTAGGGTTGAGACAGGCTGATATAAAGTGAATTACGCACAGGGATGGAGTAATTAAAAGCGATGAAATAAAGGTTATCTATATCTATATTGAAATTTTGTGTGCACAGCAAAAGTCATTAAAGTAGTAACTTCATGTGAGACAATAGGAGTCGATCCAGAAGAGAAATTGCAGAGATCCCTGACTAAACTTAAAAACTAAGAAACGAGGAAACTGTTAATGTTTGAGGCGCATTCAAGCTATAATACTTCTGATGTTCGTTCTCAAGACTGGAAACATAGAAATATGCCGTTTGCTTCACAATACGCATGCACTAGTTGCGAATGCCTGATAGAGATGGCAGCACTGTACAGCGAATAGAACTTTAGCGGCAGCAGCGAGAGTGAGGACTGTTTTTGATACCATGACGTACGACGTGTCTGTGCCTCTATTGAGCTGACTGGCACTTCGTATCAGGATTGAAAAACGGCATCCATGTGTTATCCATTGTCACAATTGATGAAAAAAATCCCGTTCATGCCGCCATCATGCATCAACATTGCTTGACAACATACCACGTGCGCAGCGTGGTGGTCGTCCGTCAGCAGTTGTGGCACCCACCTGGACGACACTTTTCCCATGTTCAAGTCTTCATGTAGGATTGTGTACACAGATACCACGGAAATGCCAACTTTAACGGTGATGTATTTCATACTCATTCGGCGATCCTTCTAAACCACTTTCTCCACTATCTCGAACGTGTCGTCAGACCGGCTGGTGAGAGGCCAACGTTCTGACTTCTTTGAGCGGTCGTACCCACGAACACACATTATATACATCCATGAGACCATCAACACATGTCTCACTCCACTGGCGATGAATTTCAACCCGTATCACACTACTCAAAAGTAGAAAACGAATGATTACACGTTGTTCTTTTAATGAAAACGTCGCTATATCAAGCATCAAAATCAGTTCTTACTCGCGTAGCTGCCGTTACGAGTTCTGAATGCCCTACAGTGCTGCTGTCTTTGTCACCCATACGAATTTTTAAACAAACGGCAATGTTTCTGTCTCCCGTGCTGAGAAAAATATCGGAGGTGTTATACCTTGAATGCACCTCGTATAACACATCTGGTGAAGGATGAATAGAATGTTTAGTCGAATGTCTAGTACATTAACATCATGATGTTGTTAACATCATTATGATCTCACAACAGGAAATTTTCAGAACTAAAACTAAGTTCAGGAGCGGATGGTGGTAGGATGAAAAAAGTAGGGTGTTCAGCAGGCAGGAATGCTAGGTATAAGAGGAACGCTATACATTATATTGAAGTGCAGCCGATGTCACAGTGTGAGAAAAATGTTGTACGAGTTAAATGCTACTGAGTGTCAGACTAGTTTGTAATCTTGAAGTAGCACAGCGATGACACCAGGAGTGACACTTTTTGATACAGTGCGATATAAGTAACTTTCGAAGGGCGCGTGAAATGTAGGATACAATTGAGGGCTGGGTATTCAAGTGGTTTAGGTAAGGAAAAATAAACGAGCATGGACTCGTTTCTGGAATAGGAAGGTCTATTCGAGATGGAGTAAAGTATGGATGGATGAAGAGGAAGAACACTCGTTCAAATAAAAGTCATGGGTTATACCACGATGCATCGGATATTTATTCAGCCACCGTGGTCGAGTGGTCTGCGGCCTGTGTTAGGTATCAGGTCTCTGCTTCGGGCAGAAAGACCGCAGGTTCGAAACCCGGCCATGAATACGAGCTGTTTCTCGTTTCGCGCCGTGAGCTCGCACTTATCGGTAAGCCCTCAACTCCCTGCCCATGGACACATCCCAGGATCGTCGCATGGAGCTCACTATCACCCTTACTCTAAGAATGTTAACCTTAAGAATTTGAAAAACCAATGTACTAATGTCTATATACTGTGTACTTGATTGGAAATAAAGTTTTTTTTTTTGTTTGTTTATTGTAACACTAGCATGCTAGCAACCGTAGAGTAGAAAATACCCGGCCACAATTTTTTCACACAGCCCGATAGACGCAGGTCTTGTTTTTTTCTGTATTTGTGGCAATTAATACAAGCGATTGTATCACACAATACCGCTGACCAAGTAAATGCATTAAAGCTGGAGATAACTGGAGTAGAAACTTACCTCGCAGTGTCTTGATCCCAGTAAGGCTACGAGTCCTTGGTTAAAAGCCAGTGTATCTGTGGAACTGTAAATGTGTCTTTGTTTCCTTTTTCACATTTCCAGACATGGAGTTATAGTGCCCAGGAATATAACTTCAGTTTACCCTCTGAACATAGTAGTGATTATTGAATATGTACCGACTGTAAATGGGGTAGTAAGAAGGATATTCTCTCGTTAAGTAATTAGTTTCATTAAAATGAAGTTCAAGGATTTTAAGCTGTTTTTTTAGGGAAAAGAAACATGCCTGTTCTTTACAATAAATATAAATATAATGCAAAAAACATATTACAATACATTGAAGACTTCAAAATGTGACTTGGTTCAACCTAGTTTGTTCTCTATTTAGTAGTTAGTCCGTCTAACCATACATTTCATTAACGCAAAGCAGAAAATATCACGCTCTTTGAAACTTACAGAAACTAAGAAACAGAAGTAAAGAATATTTGAGACAAAGAATTTGTAACATCACAGTTACTCATTGGCCTACTTGAAACCGCCCACATTAGGACTTCACCAAATCCTAATTGTTCGAACACATTTATTACCAAAAAATAATTAATGATAGCTCATAATTTCTGAAATAAACACGTAGCAAGGTAATCGAAGTACAAGCAAACACGATCAAACAAGCTGTTGACAATATTAATAAAAGGAACAGGAAACTAAACATTGGTTTCAAATGGTATAAGTTATACCAAGCAATGACATGGTGACCTAGCCTAATGTAAGGAAACTCTAAACTAGGTCATGGAAAATTTCCCGAACTTCATAGCAGTAGAACTTCAAATTAATAGTAGATTATACATAATAACTTTGAAAACACGACCCTTTGTAATTTTTTCCGAGGAAGTTGCCTCGTAATCTATTAACCAATGCCAACTGTAGAAAGCTCGCTGTTGCTACACAGTATCTTACGTACAAAAATGGAAAAATTGGTTTACACATGCTTTCCCATTTACGTTTCAGAAACACTTGAAGGTTGAATTAAACTTTGCAACAATAACCAGGATATAACACTCATTCAAAGTAAGGTGTTAAATTAGCAAAAGAAATAATATTTTACAACACAGAAAATCTTTTAACTGTTCGTTAGGAATTGGGGAGGAACTGCTTAGTGTAATATTGGGCAATTGAAAGTTTAAAAAAAAGGTGCAAGCTTTGGCTTGACCCGAAATTTAAAACGCTTAATATCTCACATTAATCATAAGTTATAATAGTTAAATAAAATCTTCGATAAAAAAGACAGCAAAAATTAAGTTATACCTGGGTTTGTTTCATCTTCAAAATATTCCTATTTTACACTAGGCTAACTCAGATAATTAAAAAGGATATAAAATCAGCTTAGACAGAAATGGGAACGAGAGATACAGAATACAACAGTCGAACTACACGTGGTCAATTACGAAGATTTGAATTTTTCACAATTCAAGGTTATTCGCAGCTAAATGTTTGGTCTGAAGATAGGCAAAGCATTAACCACTAAAGTCTGAAGTCCCAAGCTAAACACTTATGGTAAGATTTCACACATTTTTAGATAAATGGTGATTAGGTTCGGTAAAATTCAGTCACCTACAGTTGGGTTGAGTGTAGTTATTTAATGAGTCATGTCAGCAGTGGAATATCTATCCTACTTCTCTTGCAAACCGGACGAGATCTAAATAAACACCACTATTAATCAATTTTATTCATGAGATTTTCAGGGTTTTAGAAAATTACACATTTACTGCACCTTGAAGAATGAATAATTTTGGGTTAAACTCAAAGTTAGGTTAAAGTTAAGGTTAGATCATAAGCTTGAGGTTAGGTATGGTGAGGTTAGATGCGACTCAGAAGCCCCAATAATAAGGAAAATATCTAAATCACCAACCTGAGCAATAATAGATCTGTACACCCTACCAAGTAAGATTGTTGATATCATTATCACATTCACGGTATTACTATTTACGCTCAATTTAGGTAAAAACACACACAGAATCGGTAAAAAAATTACAGTTCACTTGGCACTACAGGGTCGGAAGATACAGAAATCTCAATTGGCACAGACCGTTCCAGCCGGAAGGGCAACGTTAACATTTAGAAGAAATCAAGTGGCAATAGATAATACACATAAACAACAACAAAATTCGAAATAGAGGTCCGTTGCTGAGTACGCACCCCCACCCACGGGACGCAATAGGAAAACAAGAGATGAGTCTAACAAATAGACCCACAATAGACTGCTACAGCTACTGCTGACTCAGCAGTGAGCAGATAATTTTTCAAGGTACAAAGGTACACGTATACATGACAGCGTAGCCCTTCTTCTTCAATGACCAATGATAGAAGTTAGAATCCAAAAAAGTCAACGCAATGTACATAGAATAAGGTAACTTCAATAACAAACACCTGAGGCATTGAGCGAGACGCATGACATAATAATAAATCGTACAACTGGCATCTGAGTATGCATGAGTGAACTTTCATTCACAGTTGTACACATACTTTGCTTCTAAGTACAGTAGAAGTCTTTTTTAACCAGCACCCATGGGACGTAGCAGTTGCCGGTTAATATCACGCAAGTAACCACAAACAATTCATAGACACGCTAGATATAAAAGGAAAACAATATCAATTGCTTAAAGCAGACAAAGAAGCAATAAACAATGAATAAATACATAAAGCTTGGCAAGCGAGTTCCAGTTTAAAGGAATTCTACTGTACAGATATCTAGGTACCAGGAGAGCATAAAAAATATTTGAGAATGCCTACTGCATTAAGAGTAAAATATCCGAACTCGGACATTTTCGAGGTACAAAAATATTACATACAGTTAGGTGAATAAGAATTCGTTAAGTTTTGACAAATTGAATTTTTTAATATTTCCTTTGTGTGACAATGATCACAGTAATTAATTAATACAACAAAGCTTACATCATAGCGAGTATAAATACACGATAAGTTTTCAAAAAGTTATCGATAAAGATTTTATGACAAAAATAAAAAATAACTAGGCTAAAAAATATTCAATACATAGAGTCTTTTGGTTTTAATAAAAAGCTATTTGCAAGTTCTAATCTAGCTTTAACGTTACGTTCGGTTAGAAGAGAACTTTTCTGACTTTGTAGGATCGAAGTCCACATTCTCCCAATGTATTTGCTACAGTATGACGAGAAACCACTGTTTTAACTGCTTCTAGTCTTCTTCCAATTCCTTTCGGTTAGTTTGAGGATTTCTTGAAGCGATTCTCACCAGTTTATTTATCGCTCGGGTCGAACTATCCTCTGGAACACCCGTTCAGAGAAGATTTCAGTAGGATGATTTACCTCCCCATCTGTATTATCGATCCCATTGTCGAATGATGCAGGTTAAACTGTTTTCCAATGGCTCTTTAACCTTTTTCACCTTTAAGGGCAACTTTATTTCGGATGTCTACACAGAGTTCTTTTGTACCAGGCATTATTACAACAATAAATGATACTAACACGCTGCACTCGTTTTAATCGTGATGTAAATAACACTGATTTGATATCCCAATATTTTAAAGACTTAAAATTGGTAATTAATACTTTAGATACACAAAAAATTACAATATAATGCAAAATTTAAGCATAGATAAGGTAAAAAGGTATTTTAGCATCATGTATTATTTAGCCTCGAATAGAATAGAATAGAATAAGGCAATAGGAACGAGCCGTTTGGCCCTTTCTTGGTTCAATACCGAAGTCCCATGCCGTCTAAAGTAAATCCATCAGTCATGCTACACCTTAACCACGTAAGTCAATTTAGTCATGTGCACACATATCACTCACTCACAGGCGTTTATGTCACGAGCATTTATCTCAATCATACATTAGCCTTAAGGAGTTAGGGACATAGAGTTAGTAGGACGTAATACTGGGGGGTTCGTAATCCAAAATTTATCGAGACGATTTTTGAATGTGTTCACAGTGCCAGTAGAAACTATGTTTTCTGGCAGCTGGTTCCAAGTTGCGGCAATTTCAACGGGAAAAAAGTTCATAGCTTGAGATATCTTGAAGTTTCTCAGTAATAGTTTTTGACCGTTTTCTAGGGATATAAGTTCAAGGCGTTGAAGACATCTTTCGTAGCTGAAATTGCAGAGTTCTGGAATCATCTTCGTTGCTTTCCCTTGTATTTTTTTCCATTTTATTAATACCTTTTCGTAAGGTAGGAGACCAGAGTTGCACTGCATATTCTAAATGAGGCCGGACTAGCGCTTTATAGAGCGGTAATATTATGTTCTTTGACTTGTATTCAAAGTTTCGTGCAATGAAACCAAGAATCCTGCTCGCATTTTTGACGCTTTTTTCCACTTGTTTGTCATGTTTGAGATTTTCAGTGACAATGACACCTAGATCTCTTTGTTGCTGGACTGTTTCAATAGGTATGTTATACATCGTGTGTTGGAAATGCCGGTTATTTGCACCAACGTGCATTAATGAACATGTTTCAATGTTGAAGCTCATTTGCCAGGTTTCAGTCCATTGTAAAAGACGGTTGAGGTCTGATTGGATAGTTGCTCTGTCCCTTTCGGTGAATGCTCTGTGACAGAGTTTCGTGTCATCGGCGAATTTGTTGATTTTACTGATGATTCCGACATCAAGATCGTTGACAAAGATGAAGAGGAGCGGGCCTAAAACGCTCCCTTGAAGGACTCCTGATGTTACAAACAAACAAACAATCTTTATTTCCAATCAAGTACACAGTACATAGACATTTAGTACATTGGTTTTTCAAATTCTTAAGGTTAATATTCTTAGAGTAAGGATGATGGTGAGCTCCATGCGACGATCCTGGGATGTGTCCATGGGTGGGGAATTGAGGGCTTACCGATAAGTGCGAGCTCACGGCGTGAAACGAGAAACAGCTCGTATTCATTGCCGGGTTTCGAACCCACACGCAGTCTTTCTGCACAAGTAGAGACCCGATACAGAACACGGGCCGCATACCACTCGACTACGGTGGCTTAGCGCTGGATCACTTGTTTCACTACAAGCGCTGGATCACTCGTTTCATCGTGAATCACTACGCGTTGAGTGCGACCTGTGAGCCAGTTTCGTATCCATCGGGAGTAGTTGCCTCGTATTCCATGCGCTTCCACTTTGGCCATGAGTCTGTAGGGCCGCTAAAATATCGTGAATGTTTCAGTATTAAATATTAAATTTAGTAATATTTTAGAGTTAATTTTCATCCGTATTTCACGTCATTTGAAACTAGTATTTTAAAGTTAAAAATTCAATCGTAGTTCCAACTCCAAATTGTAACTCTCGTTTATAGAACACCATAGTCAACCACGAGCCTGTAGGCTAAGTGCCCGTCAGTTCCTTCTCCGCCGTTCCCCAGTGTACAGTAATCTTATTCGCGCTTTCAGTCTCTCTGACGGGTTTCAGTTTCGGTTTCAGGTTCAGTTCAGTTCCAGTCTCAGTCTACAAATTTCTCAATTTCGGTCCTTGATCTCGGCTTTAACTTCTACTGATTTTGATCGTGTCGAATAATAAACCTGCAAGCTACGAAGCTGATCGTATCACTTCCCTGGAAGAACCTCACTCACGAAATAATCACTACAGAAAATAACACGTTCCTTAAAGTAGTGACTCCAAACTTGTGACTCTAAAGTGGTAACCCCAGAAATGGCTCGTTCCCTAAAAGTCTTTCGTGGGGGACTTTGTCGAAGGCTTTTTGAAAGTCTAGATAAACAAGGTCTACGGCTTTTGTACTGTCGTATATAACTGTCGTGTTAACTTCTCCAAAGAAGTCAAGGAGATTTGTGAGGCAGCTAAGTTTTTCTCTGAAACCGTGCTGGGTGTCATTAATAAGATTTTGGTCTTTAAGGTGCTTTGTTATACGGACTTTAAGTAGTCTTTCTATTGTTTTACTGATGATAGATGTTAGACTGATTGGACGATAATTATTAGGAATTTGTTTGTTCCCCTTCTTGAAAATAGAAGTGACATTTGCGCGCTTCCAATCATCAGGAACTATCCCAATTTCAAGAGATCGATTGAAGATGTTTGTTAGAGGTTCGCTCATTACTTCGGCTGTTTCTTTGAGTATCCGGGGACCAAGGTCATCGGGTTCGGTTGACTTATATGGGTTTAAAATGCTGAGCTGTTCTTCTACCTCCTCTACTGTAAATACGCCATCTGACAGGATTTCCTGAGTGTTCAAAACATGAGGTTGCAGGATTTCAGTAAAGTCTTCGTGAGTGAACACAGAAGTAAAGTATGTATTAAGAATTTTGGCTTTGCTTTTGTTGTTCGTTTGCGTTGGGCCCTCAGAATCAATCAATGGTCCAATAGTGTCTCTTATTAGTCGTCTGTCGTCCACATATTTGTAGAAGCTTTTCGGGTTAGTTTTAGCTTGTGCTGCAACTGTAATTTCTTTATTTCGTTTGGTAGATTCTATCGTTCGCTTAACAGCCCTGCAGGCGTGGATATGTTCTTAACGATGGGGTTCTGTTTGGTATCGTTGGTTTGGTATCGTTGTTTGGCATCGTGGCCTAGTCATTTTATATTTTTTGTTATAAAATCTCTTACGATAACTTTTTGAAAACTTTTCAATAGTAATATACTTGTCATTATGTAAACTTGAAGTAGTTATAATATATAACTGTGATCACAGTCACATACAGAAGAAATATTGGAAAGTTCAATTCTTTAAAACGTATCTAATAATTACTTATTCACGTTTCTCAATTTTGTTATCAAGTACACTACAAAATATAACCAAGAAAGACTAAGGGTACAAATTTTATGTTTTATTATATAGCGACGTAGACAAAGTTGTAGTCGTGGTGAGCCGAGCGACGTGGTCACAGCAAAGCACATTCTTGAGACTACTCCTCCTCCTCCACCGCACTTCCCTGGCCACGATGCCGACGTCTTCAGCCTGGACTAGCAACCACAATTGGCCACACACAATTATTTGAGAAAAACATAGAAATTTTATGTTTTGAATATTGTTTAACACGTTGACTCCGAAGTGGTACGTATGTGGGCCATTTAGGTTAGGTTCTGTAAATTTTACAGTGCCTTCTAGTAATATGTACAAAGTGAAGATTTACACCGACCAGGCAATCGGAGGCAACGTGTTTACATATAAATAGATGCTTACCACTCAAGAAGGATCATAGCGTACTCACGTCAATATGTTACAAAAGCTAAGTCGCCTTGGTAAGGATTGTCGAAGGATACCGACGCTCACGGCGCTGCCGACATTGCGTGTACCACCCTCTCGATTTGCACTCAACGACATGAGTGTTCTTTGAAGACTCAGGCACAGAATAGCTGAAATCATCGACATCCATCGCATTATGTCGCAAGAAAGAGAATAAGCAAGTTCTTTCAGCAGAATTTCTCAAAAAATGGCGATGCTCCAAAGTACCTTAGATACAATGAATGAAAATTTATTCAAACAATTTACCAGTGGCATCAGAATATATAACACACATTCGTTATTATATTGGGGAAATTTATTGGCTCTAAAGGAACCGACAGTTGATGGCCAATTCAGCCAAAATTGTTTAATTCCGATATCATCGAGTATGAGGGGCTGAACATCGTAGGCGATGTGAGTTTACAGTGAGGACATCAATGATATTATAAAGCAAACAATTGAATAGACAAGATACACTCGTGTTCCTCACACTAAAAAAATAGATCACCTTTTTAAGCACGCAACAAAGCTAAGCATGACCTCTGGTAGGTTGCAATAAGCCATTTAGCTAGTTGAATTGAAAACTAATTGTTAAGTCCAAGAAACGTTGAACGGTTTATTCTTAGTTACACTGACGAGAACAGACACAATCACACAACCGTTCTTACACTGAAGTTCAATAAATTCCCTAATCTACACGCTCCAAGACACATGGGAAAATGACTGCTCCAGAAAATACGATAGGCATGCCTGTGAAGCTGATCAGAGTATACTGGAGTGGGTTATACCATCTACAGGGTGCAGCAACATAACTTCCTTTTTTTTTAAATGCATTTCGTTTTGTAAAAAGGAAGTTATATCGCTTCACCCAGTGGTAACAATACCTGCCTTCATTAGTGTTGGGGGGCGAGAGAAACCTCGCTCATTACTGTGAAAAATTAAATTTGGTGTTAAAATGGGGAAAAACGGGGCGACACAAGCGTTCTGCGTCTCTCACCTCAAACAGCATAACTTCAAGCCGATAAAACAAATTTATTTCCCACCTTGAAGGTCCTCGCTTGCATTCAAGCAAGATGACGAATACCACGCATGAAACGGTTACAGCCAAACGTAAGAGCTTGTTTGTAATTAATTACATAAGCTCCATATTATGATGTAGGTAGAAAACCAAAGATGACGCTCCTCCTTCGGTGATGGGACTTGTTGGCGCGTTGCAGCGCAAATCTTCTTAAATGAAATAACGAAGATTCAAAAAATCGAAAGAGAGGGAAAACATGTTCAGGTGTCGCCCGTACATCCATGAAATTGAAGACCATCAAAGCGATGGTCCATTGCGGCTTCATAACACCTGACAAGAAAACATACACGAGCTCTCTTTTCCATTATAATTCTTACTGAATGCACACGAGCACTGGATAATACCTAAATTGATGGGTGGACAGCACTAGTGGACTACTTGCATTTTTTCTCGTGGTAAATATAATATATTTTCCACGGGAAAAAATGCAAGTAGTCCACTCCCGTGCTGTCGCTAACACAGCGCTGACAGAGGCGATCACGATCCAGTAGTTTACTATATGAAGGGTGGACAGCACTAGTGGACTACTTGCATTTTTTCCCGTGGGAAAAAATGCAAGTAGTCCACTAGTGCTGTCCACCCTTCAATTTTAAACTGCTCCAAAGGTAAACATCAAACGTAGCATCAACGATATACCTGATCTTGACCTTCAACACAGAGATTTGGACAACGTATCATTCACAGCCATCAAAATACAAATTCAAATTCAATCAAAAGTACTGTAACAAAAAAATAGCGGCACAGTTGGCCCCCTTCAGTTTCATGTAACGCTGTCAAATAAAAGAAGACCAGAAGTAGCAACGCATCCATAAAGAGACTTGAGTTAACGTTATACATTTTTGTCTTTCGAAAGCCAACGTGGAAATCGAATTTTCATTGTGAAATATTCATTCCTACGTTAAAAATTAATTTCTGTCCTAGGTGAGATGCATTCTTTAGAAAACTTCAGTTTTCCACTTGTTTCAGAAGAAAATATGTCTAGTGTTATAGCATTGAACACGTATGCTATAACACTAGACATATTTTCTTCTGAAACAAGTGGAAAACTGAAGTTTTCTAAAGAATGCATCTCACCTAGGACAGAAATTAATTTTTAACGTAGGAATGAATATTTCACAATGAAAATTCGATTTCCACGTTGGCTTTCGAAAGACAAAAATGTATAACGTTAACTCGTATCAATCTCGTGAAAGAGAGTGTAAACTATAAGATATCACAAAACATCATTGGGTAAAAAGAAATCCTAAAAATTAGTGATGTAGATTTTAAACGTGAAATTAACCTTATACCTCAATTGTACCATTTCTTTGCTACAGTCCTTGCAAATGATACAATTGAGGAATAAGGTCAACCGTTTGAGAACCCAGATCAATTCCATGTCATGAACACAGTCCCTCTGGAGATTCAAACGCCCTCAGTTCAGCAATAACAGAATGAAGAAGCTCTGAAGGAGGCTCAACTAGGCCAGTATACATAAAACAGTCGCGAATAATCTGCATGTATTTCTCATCGTTAACATGCGCCTTAAAAACACTCGGTAATAATTTGTTAAAGTCAATTTCTAACAAAACATCGAGAACTTTTTTTTCGACGCTAGCCTTTTCGGGACAAAGCTGCAAGTAAGTGATCACGTGTCTGTTAATAACACTCTTAACAAATGCCTTTGATTCCAAGACACGAGCTTGGGAGCTGCTGGCCCCACAATTATTTTCGTTTTCAGCTTTAGTAAGAGTCTTTTCGTAATTAAAGTTACAATTAACGCTGAAATCAGAGTCCCACTTTTCATCTTGTTTTGGGTCAGCTTGCGAAGCAACCCCTACATCCTCATGGCAGACGCTGCCTTTACAATCAATGCTTGCATCAAAATTCATTTGCTGACTTCGATGTCGACGGGTGGCGATTTTATTCTTGGCAGTAACACCAGCTGCAGATAGAAGTTGAGACAGGGCTTCTAAATAGCACTTAATTACCAACTTCTTCTTGGCAGCAGATAGATGCAGCAATTCATGTCCTGTAGTCGAATTTAAGTTCTTTCTAAGCAGAGACTCGACTGAACTCAAAATTCGAATGGAGTTAGGCTTTAAAAGAAACGCAATTGTCGCCACGGATCCATAATCTTTAAAGATTCGTTTAGCTCGGGAAGTCAAATTTAAAAAAGGTAATAATAAGTTTTCTAAATTGAATCTCCCAACCATACCAACATGCTTGAAAAATTCACACACTTTGCTGTCCAGTACGAGATTACCATCTCTCCCTCGAGGACTTTGACATGAAGTTTCTTCATCATCATTGGAAAAAGATGGAGAAATAGTGCTTACAGGACTCAGGAGTTCCTCAGAGTACAGCTCAAGGTGCTTTTGATTGGGGCTTTGAAGATGCGTTCCTCCCGGGCTTTTATCCGTGATATTTCCTTGAATGCCTTTCTCCAAAACGTCTGTAGGTGAATTTTCAACCAAATGAATGCTTTTGACAGTCAATTTATCGTCCAAGAATGGTGCTGTTTTTGGTGATTTTACTGAATTTGTTTTAAAAGAACCGCTCGCACAAGTTTCAAGACGAGTTTCACTTTGAATGGAAGCCAAGAAATGCTTGATCAAGTTAACGCCGTTATCACAATGGTTAATGGATCTCGTATCAGCCAAATGATTAGGAAGTTCAAACTTTGTATCAACTATATTTTCGTCTCCAGCTTGATCAAGTTTCCGAAAGCAAGGTTTTCTTGCTGGTAAATCTATCATGTCTTCAAACTGAGAATTAAGTTTGGATCGAGGATTGGCGCTGCATATTTCATGATTATTCAGCACGGAATTGAGGAACTCGTCACCTGTAGAGAAATTCTTACTAGTCGAGTAATTACTTATACCATTGACACACTCCGATGGCAGATCGAAATCTTCTTTTGGAGGTTCACTAGCCGCTCTGCTATGAGGCATGTCGTTGCATTCAGAGCTTCTGAGTGACAGACCTCCGTTAAATATTGTATTGAAATTGTTCCCAGTTTTTGAACATCCTTTAGTCAAATTTGAGTTACTCGACTCGCACCCACCAGCCTGAGAAGTTAAGTGCCTCACACTCTTTATGAAAGGAGAATCCAAGTTATTCGTCAGTTTTCTTCCGTATAAATCATTCGAGTTGCTCTCTGTCTTCAGCAAAGAAGCTTCAAAATCATCAATAAAATTTAAGCATCTTTTTTCGTCTTTCCAACGCTTCCTCTTTTCTTTTGGAAGAACATATTTGTCAGGGCACAATTCAAGGTCATTTGAATAAACTTCAGAAGTACAACTATCTAATCTCAATCCAGATTTAGCAAGATTTTCAGAAGTTGGCAAAGATAAATGATCACAGCTTTGGATATTGCCCTCCGTATCTACACTGCACTTCAATGCTGCAGTAGCAGAACTATCAACCCTTCTCAGAATAGGGAACACTTTCCCCTTAGGTTTTGTTTCAGGTTTGGCTAAGCTATTCGACTTTTGTGACTCACAAGATGTCCTCATAAGGGCCCCACGATCGTGCTGAGAATTCAAAGACTTAACCGACGTTTCTTTCGAACTTTTCCGGTACAAGTAATCTTTATATGAAATTGACGAATGTAAGGTTTCCCGCAAGTTGGGCTCCGCGCAAGCTACACTACAAGTAGAGTCAAGCGTACAAAATTCTTCGGAAGGAATCGGAGAATAAGAATTCAAGCAGTTTTTGTCCGAAATTACAACCTCACAAGCAGCTGATCGAGCTTCTAGTCGTAATGATGAATTTTGTGCCGTAGACAGCATCGGATGGCCATGAGCTGAAGTAGCGTCACTTGGAAAGCATGCACGGTTGTCAACTGCTTTTTGACTCAAGAACTCAGGACTAAGTCGATCGTGGCCAGACTGTGTTTGAATAATAGACCTTGAACATCTATTACCAAACTTTGATCCAGAATTAGACCTGGATCGCCGATGGCCAGACCTGGATCGCCGATGGCCAGACCTGGATCGCCGATGGCCAGACCTGGAT